>CAXIUT010000258.1:0-25861 GCA_964035545.1 Bugula neritina | reverse complement strand
CCCAACCCCAACCCCAACCCCAACCCCAACCCCAACCCCAACCCCAACCCCAACCCCAACCCCAACCCCAACCCCAACCCCAACCCCAACCCCGTACAAATGATATAAAAAGAAAAGTATTTCGATATAATTTGATATTATATTAAAGAGAATTGACATAAGCAACCATCAGAATCCCATTTCCCTGATTTTTTTAATGATTTTGACATGATCTTTAATGGGAATATTCATTTCTTTCAGCTGGGCCTATTTGATGTCTACTTATTTAACATTTACTTCTTAATTTTGGTAAACTAAGAATGTTGTTGGCTTGGAATGCATCAAAATATTTCTACATTCCCATTGTTGTTAAAAAATATTTCAAATTAGAACCATCGTTCTCTTCTTTCTCACTCTCGCTGCTCTCTATCACTATCTTCTTTAGCTGCTTTTTGACTCGCTAGCTTTCATGTGTTTTGGCGATTTATTTGCCATAGCCTAGATATCGATTTTTGATTACTATATAATTTTGCTGGTTGATTTGTTTTAGTTTTAGTTTACTTTTTTTATATTTATTGGGTTTATGGAGGTTGTTCAGTTCTACTTATTATTGATGATACTTTTTTTTAAGATTTAATAGTTCTTGTTCTTTGATAATTTTTATTTTTTACAGTTCTTTGATCTGAATAACCATCACTTTACCATCTTTTCCGTATCCTCTTCTAATTTCTTATTTTATACTTGACTATATATCCCTTCACTTACATCTTCTTGATTTTGGTGCCTCTATCTTGTTGCATTTATTTAAATTTTATAACAAATAAACCAATACAACTACTCATAATATTTTATACCATCCATAATATCTAAAATGAAATTGTTTATTCTAGGATTCATTCTACTAGTTTGTGTCTTTGCTCAGACAGCTTGTAGTAACATACCAGCTGACCATGTTTACTATCTGACTTCTTTTTGCGATAAGTAGACTGCATGTGGGAGAAGTTGTGGAAATTGTACATGGTATTATGCAGCTGATTCTCAGAGATTTAAATGCGGGGCTACTATCAGTTGCAGTCGTTCAGGAAAAAGTGCCAATCTATTAGTAATTGATTATGGACCTAATTGCTAATATTAGAGAAAATCAGGAAAACCTATCATTGATGCCAGCTACTCAACTTGTAAACTTTTTACAGGATCGAATGATTGCGGTTGGAGCGATCGATTGGCTGTAACTTGTGTTAAAGTGAGTTAGCCAGGAAAGAGAGGAACTATTCCACTGGGTGAGTGCACCTGGAATCAAGATAACAAAGATTTGCCTTATTGCCATGAATAGGAGAATAGAGGGAAATATCGGTTGGATAATTTGAAGGAGTGGGTGGACAGAAAAAAAGGAATTGAAGTGTTGATCAATTGACCAATAAAACATTTTAGTTATTGTAATTGAGTTAGAGTATTGAGTAGTTATTTTGAATATGATTTGAATAATTAAAGTTTGCGGATGTTATATTTTATTGTTAATTATGATGAATCTCCGTATCTGGGCTTTATTGATCCTTTTCCTTTCGACTACTGTCCTCGCAGCCGAAGAAGAATCAACCATTCTGACATATCATATAGATTACGAAGAAGAACAAGAGTAAGACTTCATTGAGGTTAAAATTTTGATTCAGTCTCAAAATGCTCAATTGAGTCAGGCTATTGATGAGGCAAAAAAAGTAGCAAATTAAGTGTAGGCTTTGGGTAATTCTCACTGCAAGCAGTTTGCTAAGAAAGGTAGAGGAGATTGCAAAGAAGCTGTTGATGTAGTTGATGTATTATTCAGAAAGGAAACTATAATATCAAGACTGATTACAAGTTGATTCGCAAGGAAAATGTCTTTACAGGTATGATCTAGTCTATTTAGCCTTTGTAGTGTCATATGAAATTACTATTAATGTCTACTCTCCTGATAATATTGGTTCTTTGATTGATTCGTTCAAAAATCTAGATGATCTTACTCTTAAAGGTTTTGAGTGGAAACCTTTTGAGGTATTAATCATTTTATAAAGGAAAAAGATTCAGAAGAAGAGGCTATCAAACAGGGATTGGAGCAAGGTTAAGGTTTATGCGAACGGGCAGGTTTGAGTTTGGGAAGAATTATCAACATTGAAGAAGTAAACTAGTAAAAGGAAGATGAGAAGAAAGAAGGGGAAGACGAAGAGTAAGAAGACAAAGCTTAGGTGACTACTTACAAGTTTTAGGTACAATGTGTTAAGGGCAAAGCCAAGAAGAAATGATAAATCTAGTCCCTTTAAATACGATCTATAACTAAAATACTATAAATACTATAAATACAATAAATATCAAGGAAGAGCACCTTACACCATCCATAAACTATTATTTTTTTACGAACTAATAAGAATAACAGGTGCTTATTCCACAATCTACTAGCCGGATACTCCAAGATATAAATTAGTTTTCAATTTGGATCGAATTCTATACACATTATTCGATATTCTTTACGGTAGCCAGAGATGATTGATTCCTATACCTTTATTAGCGAGTTATAATTGATTGTTTTAGGTATTGACAGTTATTTGCAATTTAGTTAGCATATTTTGGATGATTATTGATTGTTAGTGGTGTACCCATAGCCATCTTTGGTTGAACCTTTTTGTCATCTTATTGTGAATTGGTCTACTCCCTTATTTATAAGTATCTATTGCTACTTCTAAAACTTTGTTTGAAAACTTGTTGATGAGTATGCAAGTCTGTTTGAACAAATTGTTACCATTAACAGCTGCCATTCTAAATAATTGAGTATCAAGAGATGATCTGAAGGTGCTGATGCGTAGAGAACCATCTAGTGTTAATGCTTTATTTTATTGTTATAATTTTAGCCAATAGTAGTTATTAAGTTAGTTGTATGGTGATTTTATGATTGATATTGTTTGGTTTGATTGTTGAGGTTGAAAGCTGACTTATTGAAAACTGGCTGTTAGAAGTGCATTGGAATTAAGATGAATAATTTGATATAATTTATTGTTTATTTTATTGATGAAGAATAGTTGACTAATATTTTGCGGATGAAAAGGTTATCCTGATATAGCCAACTTCCCATTGACTGAATTGACAGTTAATGCCAATTCTTGACTCTTGCAAATAATTGAATAAGTCTGCATCTCCTAAAACATCTCCTCCTACATCTATTCTTTATTAATAATATAAAATAATAACTATATATGATATCAATTGTTTGTATTCATATTTATCTGAAATTCTGAGCGGTTTGATAGAAAGATTTGATGTTGGATTTGCTGGTGTAGAAAGTTTTATGATGCGGGTGGTATAACAAATTATGCGAGGATTGGCTGAATGGAGTTTGTTTTTTATTTTGTTTGAATAGTAGTATTTTCTTAGTATCTATTGTTCTAAAATTAGGATCAGGCATCTACACTGCTACGAATTAGCTCTTGAATTGTTTAAGAGGGATAGTTTTCTTATTGGATTTCTTTTTTGATGTTGATTTTTGTGATTATTGATTTTATGGTAAAATGAAAGAAGAAGGAGTGAGGGTTACTTTTTTTGCAGACAGATTTGATTTTATTTTATTGATTTATTTTAAATTTAGTTTTATTTATTAGTTGTCTTTTGGAATTATCCTTGTAGTTATTGGTAAACTTATCACATTTTATTATTTTCTTATGAAATGGTAATCATCAAATATATTGCTTTTTGTATGATTGCTATCATGTTGAGTTCTATCGGTTTTTGATTGTTTTATTTATTGACGTTTTTTCTAGTAATTTATCATTTCATCTTTGATCACTGTATTGAATACTATTTCTCTTGATATATTTCTGAATCGTTTGATAACTTTTTTTGGTTTTCTGAATAACTTACCACCAGCATATTCTGATCGTTCTAATGCGATGGTTTTAATAGATACGCTTCTTTGTTTATTTATAGTTTTATTCATTTCAAATACATAAATAATAATCCATTCTATCATAGCTATCCATTTGTGCTATTAAACCTCGGAAAGTTGAATAACAATAATTGTTAGCCCGATTCTTTCAATGAAGCAAAAGCATCGACTACTGCTTGTTAATTTCCACCCAAAACGATGAAAATAGCAAATAGACAAAATATGACTATGAACATTAGACAGCAAATAAAAAGAAATGCTTTTGTGCCGGCTTATTTCATTATTTGTTATTCGTTTTTGCCTTATCCTTTCTTCTCGTTTACGTATTCGCTTATCAATTTACGTTATTATTCGCTTAGTCCTTTAAACATCTTCTATTTTAGCTATCCTTGTCGCTTCTATCTGCGTTAGATCTAGGCTGGCTAGTTCATTTTTTTATGTTGTTCTTGCATTGCTTTTTACATCTCTTTCTGACGTTCTTTTTAGAGCTATTTCTGCTATTGTTTCTTCTTTTTGACTGCTTAGGGATCATGTTGCATAAATACCAATAAAGATATTGCTGATATTGCGCCGATAAGGACTCCAAGCATTTCTAGTTGAAATTAATTTAAATAATAATAAAAAAGTTTAAATGAATATTTTTGTTATTGAAATAATACCATTATCAATCAGTTCATACATCTAGTAGTAACTTTATTTACTACCATGTCGGTACGAACTCATCTTCCTCCTTCAACTCCTTCTTACTCTTCTTCTGCACTTTCTGATACCCCTTCTTCACAGAGGCAGCCTTCAAGTATATTTATTATATATTTTAAGGCAAATTGATTTTATTCTACCCCTCTCCGATGCAGGTGATGGAAGTTCCGCATCTGAGAGTGGGAGAAGTTCTAATTTCTTGTTTTTACAACTTCTCTGAAGAATCAAAGATAGAAGTTTATGATTTGAAAGTTGTCACCAAAAAATCATCATCATCTTACTCTGACCACTCTGATTCTTCTTTATATGATGCTAAAGGTGGTAGGTTATTATGAAACTATTGCAATTTTTTATGATTTTTATTTCTGAAGTATTATGCATATTTAATAAATCTGTTCATATCTTTACTACCAACTATACCATCTTTCATTCCCTATGTAAACTAATCTACAATTGAACTGTCTAGCTCCACTACTGATACTATTTCTTTGTATAATTTGATACTTTAGTCATTTTTTCTATTGAGCCATTCTTATTTGCTATCCCATTTTAAATCTTTTAGAAGATGTCGGATATTTCTCTATTTGATCTTCTTCGATCTGACGTTTAGCTAATGCTGGCTATTCTAGTATAACTATGATTATAAATTTATTATTTATAGTATTTTTGGGATGATATTTAGTGTGTTTACGGCATCGCCTAGTAACTTTTGCATTTATAGGATTGAATTTGGTCGATCGATTGCAATGGATAGCAGTTGTTGGTATTTGACTATGCTGGAAGGTCGAACATCCCATATTTTGGCCATGTGTTAGCGCCAGCCCAGCAACATTCCGCATAGATTTTTTTATCTCTCACTCTAAGGATAAAGATATGATATCTGATATTGGTAATTAGGATCAATACAATTTTATTTTTATTATTTGATTTTGACTATTTACTAATTCAATAAATATTAATATTGTTTTTGTTATTCCTCCAAATTATATATTTTATGTTGGTATTCTTTCAGTAGTAGTTAGTAGTGGTTGGAATAGCAGTAAGTTGAATATTATTGTTTTTATTATAATTCTAGTAGATATTTTAGCTGTGATAGATATTTTATCAATGAGTTGTATTTATATTGTAGCTATTAGATTATTTATTGTTGGATTGGTCTCTATCCGGATTGGTTGATTGTTTTGTTTATTGTTTTTGAGGGGTGTAGTCGTTTTTATAGCATCTATAAATCAAAATAATTTGATCCGAAGGCTTTGTATTCTCGTTTGATATCGTTTATGAAATCGAACATCCGATACACGAATTTAACTATATTCGAATCCTATAAAACCATTTTCAAATGATGCAGCTATCTATGTAATTGTATCGAATCAACTAGATATCCTTTATCATTGAATCCTATCAGAAACAAACTGATAAATCCCTTATAGTTCATGTTGTATTCACTAACACAGTCTAATACCACATACTTCCTTTAGTAGATCTAGTTTATGACCTAATTTAGCACTTCGGGTTGGTTTACTAATACTAGCTATGATAATCTGCATTTTGATGACCATTCGAGAGCATGAGTTATGAAGTTGTGCTGGTGGGTTTGGAAGCAATGACAGAAGTGGTAGATTTGGGTTGTTTGGGGTTCGGTGGGGAGGTGCAGCAGGCTGGAGTTGTCAGGTTGGAGGGGGGATAGGTGGGCTGAACGACCTGGCATCAAGAGTTAACGAATATTCTATTATTAGTTTAGTATATGAGTTATTAGAAATACCTATCTCTAACTTATCTATTACTCTAATATAAACAATCAAAGACTTTTCTCTCTTTTGAATTTGTCTACTACTCTTTTAACCAAATTCAATTTCAACTTCCCTCTGGCATTATACAAATTATCCATAACTTCTTTATTGATTTTGACAGCATAGCTCGACCCTCTTGACCGACCAGTAACAGACCCAAGTTCCTAATCTTATCTCTTAGTCAAAGCTCCCAACAAATAATTCAATTCTTATATCTCCGTCCTTCCCGTCTACAACCCGCCTTAAGGTTTGACAATCAGATCGGTTTATCTAAAATACGGAAATGAGTCGGTATCTTTGCTGGGTTCTTTATAATACAGTGAATCTTTGGGGTTGCCTTATTATATGAGTTGTATATTTTAAAATTTATTTTTTTAGTCGTTTATTGCATCCATTAACATCCGATTAAATCTCTAGGTTTTCATCTGGATGTCTTAGTACATTTTGGATGTAGGCGATATCTATATAGAATTTTATTTTATTGCTTATCGAAAGGTTTATCGCATACTTGTGGAATGATCTTTTTTATCTACATCTAATTTCTTGAAAAAATAGCTGAAATCTTATTTTACTAACTTCCTTCCATTTCTTATAGTCTCATCTCCGTCCTAGATTACCATTGCGCTTTGCTTTATTGTTTAGGATTGCTAGCATTTTCTTTTGAAGACGTATTATACTGCCTAGTGGACTAGGTCGTTGGAGTATTGTGGAAATTTTGAATTGTAGACTTATTTTAATTTATCTATTGATAGCTAGAATGGATTTATTTATTTGTTTAGTTGTTACATTAGTTCTTGGGGATATCTGGATTGGTTGAAAGTTAAAATCTAATCAAAAAATTTAACTCGTTCTTTTTTCTTTTAGATCTATTGTTTTTCCTTGATGTATTTCTCGTAAGGGGTTTATTTTCTGATATGTTTGTATAATAAAAATTGTGCGTTCATTTTATAAATTATATTTATAACTATTCCTAACATCTTATATTTATTCTAATCATGGTTGTCCTGTTTATATTGATTTTTGCAACCTTTTGCTTCGTATTTTGGCCAATTCCGCCTCCTCATCTCTTCTAAAATAGTTCAATAAAGTATTATTACGTTTGTTATCATACTGAATCAATAACAACTTATGATAATGATCATATTACTATTGATTCATCTCTAGTTTTTATTTGAGAATTTTATCTAATAGATCTATTTTTATTTATTTCTGGGAAAAAGTGCCTTTAGATTTCATTGATTTTATTTGTTAGGGATTTACTGTGTTTGGTTTTAGGTAGGCTTTGTGGATGGTATCGTTGCCGAAAGTTGGATGTATGTACCAGTAGTTTTTGTATTTTTGGTGGAGATTGAAAAATTATTTTTATTATGCTGATTTACTGGCTAATATAGCTGTTGTTGTTTAGTTTTAGGGTAGTAATAAATCAGGATGTTATGCCCATTTTTTGAATTATTATAATTTCTAAAATGTGTTAAAAACTTTCAATATCTACATAGCATTTACTACTCCTATGCCTTTGATACCTTAGGTGTAGTCAGATCCGAGTAGTTATGCAAAGATGATAAGTTTTTATCGATTTAGTTTAAGTTTTCTTATCATTTTCTCATAAGAATAATATCTGATATTTTGATTGAATACTCCTCTGTAGACATTTTTAGCACCAAATAAAAAAACATCAGAATCTTATGTTATTATTCCATCTACTATTCCTTGCTATTATAGGGATGCGCATTCAGCCTATGCTTCACCTGGAGCTATGAGAAAGGGAATGCCTAAGATGGTAAATAGATTTTGGAGTTAGAGGTTGTCGGAGGAGGAGTTGAGATAGTTTTGAGGATCGGATGATGAAAATGAAGGTAAGTTGTCTCGATTTAGTGGTTCTTGTGGTTGGCTGTTAGAATATTTTAGGTTGAGTTATTATTTGTTGACAAAGTTTTAGGTTGAGGTTCATTTTTGTTGGTATATTATCTGAAGGGAATATAGGGTTATGATTATGATTTATTTTAATCAGAATTATAATTTTTTTTATGTTTTTTATTCTATTTTACTATCTTAGGTTGATTTCTTTTATGCCCTTCTCTGTACCACTAATTTTTCTACTATATTTTAACATTCGATGATATACTAGATGATTTCGTGCTATTTTTAAGCGAATGATCGCAAAAAGATGAAACAAATGGATCTAGATCTTCCTAGGATTGACTATCTTTTTATTACTGGAAGTTGATTTTACCAAAATCATTGATCATTTTTTATTTTCTCATTCCTCCTGCGAAATGATATCCTTTATTGTTTTTTTACTGTACTTTTCTTTTTGAATTATTGGTTTTCCATTATAGATAGTTTCTATAATTTAAAATCCATTTTATATTTTGATATTTTTTTGCATCATCTTTCGAAATAAATTATCCTGCATATCCCTGATAATACTTTTCTTCTAAATAATCTAAATATCATTTTTTATTTTTTATTACTGTGTCAATCCAACTTTTCTTTTCTTCTTGATATGTTTCCATTTATACTACTGCAGCTAATCCAAATACTACACCTTGAGATCGAGATCTAGTTATGAATATTCATCTATGGGTATGAAGTAGGGATATTTTAGGTATTATGGGTGAGATCGAGCATTAGTTTGTATTTTGTGTTGAGGATTTCACTTTGCATTGATATTTTTTATAGGAGTTCGGTGGGGAGGTCTTCTTGGTTTTGTTTTATTGTTTTTTAGAGGTTTTATAATTGGGTGTTTATTGTGTCCAATTCAGATTAGTTTTAGAGTATTCGGCGTTATCGTTCGCTTTTGCGGGTGTTGTCGCCTTAGATCATTCTAACTATTTATATTTATGATTTCTTTCTGGCTTAGACTTCATTTGCTACTAATTTTTTTTTGTTTCTTTAGGCGAGAGTATGTCGTTTGAGGAGGGGCGGGGTGCCATCAAAAACGAATATTGGTAAAATATTATGTCTTTTTAGCATTATTATTTTGTTTAGTATTGATCTTAGTTTTTATGAATTTGTTGTAAATATTGTCTACATTTTCATTATCCAAATTGAGGCGTCTATTGCTAGTACCTTATTAGATAGAGTTTAGATTGAGACGGGTTGGGCTATTGTCAGAAGTAACTACCATAGTTTATGAACTCCCATGATGTTATTTATTATTAAACGGGCTTTTAGTAACTTTATGAGAATTAAATCAAATAGATATTGACTCTTTTTTATGATATGTTATTAAAATAATTTTGATGATGAAGATTATCTTATTAGATGTTATTCAATAAGAAAAGATTGAAATTTTGTTAAGAGAGATCAAATATTCATTTTTTGTTTCCTTTTTTGTTTGATTGACTTTCCATAAGAGATGGAAAGTCGTCTTAGTCTACTTTGTACTATGGTTCGCTTGAAGGCTTCAAGTAGACTCGTTTGGATGGATCGAATTTTGATATATCGACTTCCTTCTATCCTTGAACTAGGTCCTTTCCTTACCATTCGACTTACTTATCCAGGTTGAGGCTGAAGATGATTGTTAACCTTAAAATCGCTTTTATTTTCAGCCATTGCCAGAAATTCAGAAAGGTAGTTTTACTTTCCATGATCTTCTTCCTTTACACCGAGAGCCAACTTTATCTCTGCCCTACTAATTGGCCATCCTCTCTTAAAAATTGCATCTCCAAAGATCTAAACCAAAGCCTTTCGATTACTTTTGATGAGTTAATGTTTTTCTTTGCGTCTACGCTGTTGACTAGCTTTTTTCTTTTAGAAATAGTGAGGCACTCCTTTTTTATTTGGTTCTGGCTGGTTGAAACTTTTCTTTCTATATTTTTATACTTCCTATCTAAATCTCTAGCGTTCTGCTTTTAAAGCTATTTCTTAAGGTGTTCTAACAATGAAAACATCTTTTCTTACTTTTGGTACTCTATTTCCTCTCGTTTTTGCGACTACCTAGGAAGGAAGACCAATGGGTTTTCTGGGAGGAAAAACACGTCCTTTTCGGTAAGCTGGTTGTTTTGAATAGGTTATTTTAGGACCTCGACGTCTAACAACAGGCATTTTGAGAGGGGGAGATCCAAATTTACTGGGTATCAAAAATGGAGGTCTAATACGTCTTTGAGGAGCACTTGGGATCAAAGCACGAGCACCACGGACATTGATGGGTCTTTTGATCACTTTTGCAGCTTTATCTGCTCCAGATTTCTTTTAATTTCTTTTTCTGAACGATCCATAGAGGCCACAGTTGGAGGTTTCAATCCATGTTGTAAGGCAAAGATGAGATAACGTAGTCTATTGGGAGGATAGAGGTTGAGGTTGATATTTTTGATCATGTCTATGCGTAGTTTATAGGTTTGTTGAGGTTCTAATTCAGTAAAGGTGGTTTATTCTTCTTCTTAAGCTAACATAGATTATAGGATTTTTTATAATAAAATTAGATTTATAAATGTTTTTATTCTTGTTCTGATCATTTCCATGAAAGATCTCTTGTTATAATACTTATCATATTTTATATAAATATTTATCTTTGTTAATTTTGTGTTATTTATGATTGAAAAGGCTGGTAGTAGATATAAAAAAATCAATCAGCATGCCTTTTCAAATGCTGAACTCCTCCTTCCTCACCAATCTTAGGCCGTCTCTCTCTGTGATGGAACTTTTGTTTATATCATTGGTATTTTTGTTTTTGTTTATGGTTGGATATTATTTTCTAGAATATTGCTTCGAGTTGAGTCGATTGTCTATGATAAAACTTTTTCTTTTTATTCTAAGATATTTCCCTCTCTTTAAGCCAATTCCATGAATTCTCCTAACTAATTAACCTGCTTATCCTCTTATTTAATTCCAAGAACCAATTTGATTTATTATCGACTAACTGGCCATCCTTTCTGATAGATAGCATTCCCAAATATTTTGTTCAAGTTGTCTTCTGTGTTTTTTGATTAACTAATATTTTTAATTTCTTCTTCTTTTTTGGCATTATTTCTTTTTTCTGAAATATTCAGGATATCTTTTTTATTTTGTATTATTTCTATAGGGTCTGAAAGATCTTGGTTTTTGTCTTTATAGTTATTCCTATTTTTATTTTAATCTACGAAAATGTTAAATTTGTCTTATATTCTTGTCTTTTACTTTTTAACTCATTCCATGAAGGTGATCTTATCATAATAGAATTAATCCTTTACTTTTTAGATTGATTTTGCTTCTTTTTTGTGATTATTTCTTTAGGCAAGTTTTATAATTTCACTTATAGTTATTTTTATTGTTAGATTTTTGTTGATTTGATCAATCCTTCAGGAGCCTAGGCTTTATTTACAACTTAAGGACCGACTAAGTAGTTTAAGGCGAATCCTGGGTGAAGAGGAACAGGAGTAGTAATTGGTTGAATCATTGGAATTTGTTGTTGTAGTTGAAGAGGAAGTTGAGAAATATTGGTTGGGATTTGAGATTGAAGAGGTGGATAACTAGAGAATACCATTGATTGAATTGAAGGAGGAAAAGATGTCGGAGATGTGTAGGTTTGACCAAAAATGTTATTATGTTGAAATTGAGGCAAAAAAATGTTAGTTTGAGGTCTGATCGATGTAGCATCTTCTCTATTTATTCCTCTATCATCTCTTCTATCATTCTCTCTATAACCTCTTATATCATCTCTTCGATCATCATCTCTATAACCTCTTCTATCATCTCTTCTATCATCTCTTCTATAATCTCTTCTATCGTCATATCTATACCTATCTCTTCTATCATATCTACCTCCTCTTCCCCTTCCCCTTCCTCTACCTCTAACAACTTTCCTTTTTCTTTTTGCCAAAATAGGTTTTTGTCCATATTTCTTCGGCACTATAAACTTATTTCTAGTCTAACTCTATCCGACTCTAGCAACTACATTTCTCTAATCATTATTTTTCTCTTTTTTATTATTAGCTTAAATTTTGATTTGATTTCTTTTTTCTGACCTCTTCATAGACTCCTTCGAAGGAATTTTATTTCCCATTTGTAAAGCAAATACAACAAAATGCATTTATTCCTTACTATACGACAGTAAATCATGTTTAAGTACAAATTCCAGGTCAATAGTCAATTCTTGATACGACTGCCAATCGTTTTAGTTGAGTGATTAGTTGATCATCAAATATTATAGCAAGAATTACTAAATAATTGAGTTATTCTTTGATAATATCTGATAAATACTATAAATAATCTCTTTTATTAAAATAATTAAACAAAATCAGAAAGGTTCAATATCGTATTCGATAGTCAATATACTTTTCTTTGTCTTTTGGACGTAGTCAAGGACTGACATCTTGTAGCAATTCCAAGTTTAAGGAAAACCTTGTGTTAATAATCCAGAACTATGTGGTTTTCTTGGATTGGCTGACATAGGACTAGAACAATCTATTTATTTATTTGATTTCTTTGCTATACCTGAGCGTGCTGACTAATTGAACTAAACCATCAATTTAATTCTTTTTTAATCAACTTTTTACAAAATTGCTAATTTTTCAATAACCTAATCAAAACTATGTTATTTATTACAGTATATTGAAAATTAGTGTTTTCCATCTTTTCTTATCAATTATAACGTACAACTATTCATAACTGTTTCTTATTAGTCGTCAACTATACTCTATGTCTATATTATTTTATGACCTCCTTCGAGAGGATTCATCAAGGAGTTGAGAGTCAACTTTGGTCTGGGTTTTGTTTATTATGTTTGTTATTGTGGTTATTATAATTATACTTAGAGATCGTTGCTTGATTATACCTTTTTTAGATGCATATTTGAAAATAATGTTTTTGGTTGATTTTCTATTTTCTATTGTTAGATGTGAATAGTAGGTTGTATAAATTATTATTATTTTTATTTAGAACTTTTGCTGAATTTACCTGACCCACTCTATGACAAACTTTACCTAGAATGTGGAGTTTGAAGCATCTAATGATCAATCTTTTGCGATTCCTTCAAAGATGCTGATATGAGTACTTCTTCCCCAAAATGATAAGATTGTACAGTTGTTTAGCAATCTAATTCTAATCCCAAGAAAGATAATGTCAGTTGATTTCTATCAATGATTTTAAGATCATCACAGATAATTTATTTCAAATATCCTATAGATTATCTAGGTGCTATCTAATATTCGAACAGTTTTTATTCTAATATTAATTTCAGGTGAACTGGTTGTTATCGATTCGAATTTGAAGGTTTTTATACTATATGTATGATGCTATTATTTGATATCTATAGTTCTTGGATGGAAGTTGATGAGGGTAAAAGAAGTTATCCTTTGAAATATGATTAGATTATGTTTTAGTTGTTATTTTATTCTGTGTTTTTTGCTATTTTGAGGGTAGAATCGATAGTTTATAGCAGTTGTTGTACTGTTAGTAACGGCGAGATGTGTATGAGATCGCCTTTGCCATTTATTTTACGAAGAAATAAAGAGATCATTTGTATTATTATGATATTATGGCCTTCTCATAATTATATCAATCTTGATCTTATTAGAAAATCTAATAAAAAAACAATAAATTAAGATAAATTATCACCTGCCGTTATAGCTAACTTGCGCCTCTCTGACAAAGCAAATCTATTTGACTATTTTATACAACCCATAATTGAAAGCAATCGTTGATAGTAATAACCATAAACTGCCGATTACATATGATATGGTCTATCCTTGCATAATAAGTATTATTCCTACCGCATGAAATCCAATATAGAGGATAATATATACCACAAGGAAGAAGACATCTTCGCCTTCTACTCTTTTGTTTAGTTATTCGCATGAGGCGCATTTTTTTGAGGATTGGATTTTTAGGTTTGGCATTTAGGAGTGGCAAATTTAGCAGGATATTGATTATCTCATGCGTCGGCGTTCGAGTGATGAGGAGGTGTTTTTGAATTTGTGGGTGAAGTATTCGGTGAGACAGGTTAGATGGACGTGCTAGATTGATCCTCGGCAGTCGCATGGTGTTACGAAATCAGATATGTTGGTGTTGTCTAGACAAATTCGGCATTGCTTTGAAGTGGTTTGGGAGCTATGAAGGCTGCGTTCTGTCATTAATTTTTATCAGCTTAACATATTATATAAAGGAAGTGTTAAAGAGATGCTAAAATAATTTATTCAAGATTTTTATTTAAAGACAAAGAGTATTTATACTAAAATAAAAATATAGCTATTCTATCTATTCTATCAACTGATAGACAATATTAATACTATGAGATTTAATATTTATAAAAAGTGATGAATCATCTCAATCCTGTCTGAATGACAACTCCCTGACCTCATTGTTCTCCATATTCATTTCCAATTGAGCTGAAAATTGTCTGTTATCATCAGTAACAAAGGTCATCATGCATACAGCTCTTCTTCCAGATATTGTCATCTTCATTGATGTAGGTTGACTCCCTCTCAACTCTTCATGTCTCTTAAACACCCATTAAGTAAAAATCCTCTTAATTAGATTTTTTGTTTAAGGAGGCTAGCAGATAGATGGTTGATGTGGTAAGTTAGGAATTGAAGGAATTGAAGGTTTTTTGAATTATTTTACTTCAAGGTTAATTACTTGGTTTATTTTTGGATCGAAGAAGATTGAGAGGTAGTATTGACTGTTGGAAGGAGATGGGCCGTAGTAGATGCGGTAGACTATGGTTTTGTTAGAGAATGTTGCTTTTTAGACCTAGTTTATGTTCAATTTTGTCAGATATGATGGGAGATTAGGAACAAGTAATTGGTATATTTGAAGGAGATAAGGGTCTGATCGAACTTAGTTAGGATTCATGATTTTGTATACTAGTTTTGGAGGAGATGGTTTTGGGAATAAGGTGAATATTCCTCCATATTTAGAAGAACCTTGATTGTTTCCAAAATTTCCACCTAGATTGTTTCCAAAATTGCCATCTAGGTTGTTATTATTTCCATTATTTCCAATACCTTGATTGTTTCCAATACCTTGACTATTTCCAATACCTTGATTATTTCCATTCTTTCCTACTGAAACAATATTAAGACTAATTTTATTCCACTTATTATCAATCATTAAAAATTCCCCTTGTAAATTACTATTATCTGTAAGTGAAAACCCAACAAAAGCAAATTACCCCTTAACAAACCTAATTCTACTCGTAAACAAGATCTCCCCCAAAGAAGCCATATCACCAACTACATTTTTAATCTCCTCTCGAATAAAACTAACCAATCCATTACTGGCTAGAACAGGTTGAACTTGCCAATATTGATCGGGAAGGATTGATTGTATTTTTGATCCCATGTAGTGATATTTTTTTGTTTATTGGAGGTAAATTAGCTAGTAGATGGTATTTCTTGAGGGACAGTTAAGCATGAAGGCTATTAACTTGTTTAGTGGGTCGATGTAGTATTGGATTTTTTGTATTTGGGAGCATGGGTTTTGGACGTTTTGTAGGATTTGGTTTAAAAGGTAGGGATAAAATTTATCTATTTAGGATTTTTGTAAATCATTGTTGCCAGTAAGAGTATATGATGGAATTATATTTGGGTCTGTTTTGCCTGAATTAGAACCGATTAGTGGAGGTTTATTGTTATTATTATTATTATTATTGTTATTATTATTGTTATTGTTATTATTTCCATTTTATTGATTATTTCCATTATTTTAATTATTATTACCCTCATTACTACTATTCTAATTATTTTAATTATTTTATTCTAATTTCTTTTCTTAATAGCCCAAAACTAAATATCTATCTCTCTAATCCAAACTAACAATAAACTTCCCTTTGATTCCATCTTTCTCAGTCCAAACAATCCACATATCGGCTAACTAAACAACATCCAGATCAATTTTAACAATATCTTTGATATTTTATCTCTATAAACTTACATCTTTAGCATCTTTTAACAGATTTCTATTTTTATTGATAAAATCAACTATTTAGTTATTAGATAGTCCTCTTTCGGTTATTTTGTTACATATTGGCTCGACAAAACATCTATGAAGTGACTAACTTCTAACTTGGTTGGTATCTTTTCTCTTTACATCTGAATCTCCTATATAGAAAGTTTTCTTGTTTAAAATATCTTTTATAAAACTTCTTTTAATGAAGCATACTTACCTGCTTAACTTTACTTTATAGGCAAATTCTAGCTAGAACTCTCCTCCGAAAATGGGACAATATTGATGGAAAACTACATGAAGGTTCCTTATATATTAATCAGTTCCATTAGCCAAATAGTATTCCAGTTGATATTAATTTTGTTTAGCAATAGCTTGAGAGTAGTTATTCTAGGTAAAGGGGTTGAAAGATTGAGAAGTGAGAAGAACTCTCATCCAGATGCGTAGACCTCTGTGAGTCGGATACCTGTGATCAAATCTCAAGTAATGATGATAAATTCTTGATCTGTAATGTGTTTCACATGAAAAGATTCGGAATAGTGGGTAATCAACATGATATATTTTTTTGAATCCTTAATTTTATTTGAAAATTAGCGCTAAACTTCTATTTAGTAATTTTTACTGTTTCTAGTCGCTGGTTCCATTGCCGATTCGTTAGTCATATTAGTTATTGTTGAAATATGACTGATTATGGAATTTATTTTCTTCAGGTTTGTTGTATTTAAATTAATCTAATAATGAACATCCTTGAATTGGTAGATACCGAATAGAATATCTGGCATGTCCAATGGTATTCCATAAAATTCCCATATTTCTGCTATATTTTTTGGCTGATATTCTTCTCTCTAAATGCAAATTTAACACGACCATGATGTGAATGCCGTCTTAGTATAAAGGATCTATAAACATCTAACAAAAAACGATGTGTTGAATTGATTTTTGAGATTTGAAGGGTCTGAAATGATAGAGGGCGTTCATGAACTTTTTGATGTAGAAGTTGAAGTATAAGTAGTCAAATTTCTATGGGCATTTCATGGGAGGTAAGTTAGTATAGTCCAATAAAGTGTAAATTTTATCTACGTGCAAAAGAGTGAAATAAGTTGATGATGCGTTTGGATTTTTGCATTTGAGAAGGTAGAGTTCACTATTAGGAAATGTCCATGACTTGATTTCCAAAATATCTGAAGGAGAATAAACGATTCTACTGCTTCCACTGGCTTGAGCTAAAAGATAGTTACTGAAGGAATGATTTTTTTCAGTAGAGAGATATTTGTAGTTCATCAATGGCATTTAATGACCTGGTCTTACTCCTGCTGTCTCTTCATGACCCATGAAGTAAGTTTTATCTTTGTATGGTCCGTCTTCTATCTTGAGAGAATAGTATTTAGTAATTTTGGTGTCTTTTTGCTTGTAGAAGATGTAGGCAACAGTGTTAAGAGAACTATCTCGATAGAACTCAAGTGAGTAGGTAGGACCTCTTGGAAAGTTAGAGCGATGATAGTGGGAAATCATCTAGTCTATTGCTTTCTGAGCTTGGTTTAGTTCATCTTAGTCTTACTTCCAGATAGGTTTTTCTATGTCGAAGTTTCCATAGGCTTTGACCTAGCAGTTAAAAGGTCCTTTGAGTTTAGTTTGGAAGATAGGTGTAGTCTAAATAGATAGATAGGTACTGGACTAAGAGATAAGACTAGAGGGAAGATGAGGAGTAGTGCAAGGAGAGGTTTGAAGATCTTCATTAATTTCTAAAAGGAATGGAAAGAATGTAGATTTAAAGATGGAATACTTTAGGATAAGAGTTTGAATACTTTTGAATACTTTTGTAATGATTTTGAATTTATTTTGAATTTCCAATAGAAAAGGATAAACAACATCTTTTCTTCTTAAAATTTCAAAGACTCTAAGACTGCTGAACTTGTTAAGAGATTATTAAATATTGTGTTGTAAATTTTATTAAAGAGAAATGTAAATTCAAGTTTCGATTATCAAAAACTGGTGTTTTATCTAGAAGCAACAACTGTTATCAAATAATGTTGCACCATGACTGAGATTCCTTCTTATTTTCTTTTTCTGTCTTGGAATTCTAGGCAGACGTTAGATTTTACCATTCGATGATCCCTCCTTCCATGTTTATAGCCTCGAATCCTTGTTGTTTCAGAATGCTGGTAGCGTCTAAACTGCGACGTCCACTTCTGCAGTAGATCAAGTAAGTCGTGTCCTTCGATAGAGAGTTTAAAGACTTTTGAATTTGATCCAATGGGATATGTTCTGAGTTAGGAATGGAAAGAGCTTGACGTTCTGGAAGAGTACGCACATCAAGCAGCAAAAACTTAGGATTGTTTGCGTTCTTAGCTATGAGTTTAAGAGCCTATCTAGCTGGAATACTCATACAAGTATGATTATACTTGATTAATTAAATCTCAGATATTTATTTAACTTTATGATAATCAGATATTAACTACTTTTGAAAGTCTTAAGAGTTCTATAAATAATAATATTTGAAATATTAGTCATTAGAGTCATAGTGGCACTCATAGTAATGTTCTAGTTTATTGATATTGACTTTATTTATATATTTATGATTTTATTATGGTAAAAAATTCATGACTAACTTTTTAAGATAGCAGATAACAGTTTTATCATTAACTAAAATTCTTTTGGTGATGAAGAATTCATAAAACTAAGAGTATTAGATGATTTCTGATAAAAAAAATCGCATTTTTTTTTATTTGAGGAAGAACTTTATAATCAAATTATGAGGGGTCATTGCAAAAGCATTGAAACTAATAAAAGAATTATTCTTAAATAAAGTTAGATATCAAGAATTTTGAAAGAATATCTGTTATGAAGAGGACATTATTAAGTTATCTTAAAAAATAAATTCTTCAAAACAATTACTTAAGAATATTTAAAGCAAGACAAACTTTCAAAGTTCTCGTTCTCAGCAAAGATGGAATTTTTCAGTATGATCATTTTTAACCATCTATTTAATTCATAAAACCAGAAAAGAATATATTTTCTGGGTTTTATACGCTTTACTCGTCAATTGATTATAATATATTAAATGTGGAATTCGCAACTATCCTGTATTCCCTTAAGTTATCCCTTTAGTAATGGTCCATGGCCAGTCTTTGCTCCTCCCTACCCCATTCTTGGCTCTTATCACAATATTTTTAAAAATAAGATTGAGAAAACAGAAGTTATTCAGAAGTCGAAGATCGAGATTTATCGATAAAATGAATTTGGAAAGGATAAAAAAGGTTAACCATAGACTGTCTAAAAGATAGGCAAATAAAAACATAAACCCTTTCATTATAAGAAAAGAGTAACTTATTTCTAAATTTAGGATAGATAAGATAGCTTTGGAAAGAAAAAACAAAAAAAAGACAGAAACATCCCTTCCAACATCTTCAAACTGTTCATCTCCTTTGTCTACCAGCATTCCTAGCCTTGGAAACTCTTTGGAGTTAAGTCTGAGGAGAATCGAAGAAAATTCAAAAACTGCATAAAGGAGATCCAGAAACATATCAAAGTTAACCCGAACTACGTCAGACCTCGGATGATTCAATCTATGTGCCAAAATGAATTGCTTTCTAAAGAAGAATCAAGGGTTTTCAGGATTATATTTGAAAGATTTATGACTGTGGAGTTTAAAATGATAGTTTCGATGATGGCAAAGATCAAAAGAAAGGATAGAATGGTCTATTTAAAGGCAGGTAACAGTTTTTTGAGATAATTTCTCAAAAAGACTTGATATTCAAGAATATTTATGCATTTATAAATTTCAAGGGATTACCTATTTAAAAAATATAAGGAAGATAGTATTCAATTGACTACAAATCTTCAGTTAAAGCTTTCAGGATAACTTGAAATTACTACATAAAAAGAAAATATATAAATAATCATTATGATCAGAAGAGATAATTAGATAAATACCTTCGTAGAATGTTTTTTTTTTGTCTATTCAAAATAGGTAGTGCATCTCGTAAAGTATCTGATATTATCCTTTCAAGAAAGAGATATTTATAGTTCATCAATGGCATTTCATGACCTGGTCTTACTCCTGCTGTCTCTTCATGACCCATGAAGTAAGTTTTATCTTTGTATGGTCCGTCTTCTATCTTGAGAGAATAGTATTTAGTAATTTTGGTGTCTTTTTGCTTGTAGAAGATGTAGGCAACAGTGTTAAGAGAACTATCTCGATAGAACTCAAGTGAGTAGGTAGGACCTCTTGGAAAGTTAGAGCGATGATAGTGGGAAATCATCTAGTCTATTGCTTTCTGAGCTTGGTTTAGTTCATCTTAGTCTTACTTCCAGATAGGTTTTTCTATGTCGAAGTTTCCATAGGCTTTGACCTAGCAGTTAAAAGGTCCTTTGAGTTTAGTTTGGAAGATAGGTGTAGTCTAAATAGATAGATAGGTACTGGACTAAGAGATAAGACTAGAGGGAAGATGAGGAGTAGTGCAAGGAGAGGTTTGAAGATCTTCATTAATTTCTAAAAGGAATGGAAAGAATGTAGATTTAAAGATGGAATACTTTAGGATAAGAGTTTGAATACTTTTGAATACTTTTGTAATGATTTTGAATTTATTTTGAATTTCCAATAGAAAAGGATAAACAACATCTTTTCTTCTTAAAATTTCAAAGACTCTAAGACTGCTGAACTTGTTAAGAGATTATTAAATATTGTGTTGTAAATTTTATTAAAGAGAAATGTAAATTCAAGTTTCGATTATCAAAAACTGGTGTTTTATCTAGAAGCAACAACTGTTATCAAATAATGTTGCACCATGACTGAGATTCCTTCTTATTTTCTTTTTCTGTCTTGGAATTCTAGGCAGACGTTAGATTTTACCATTCGATGATCCCTCCTTCCATGTTTATAGCCTCGAATCCTTGTTGTTTCAGAATGCTGGTAGCGTCTAAACTGCGACGTCCACTTCTGCAGTAGATCAAGTAAGTCGTGTCCTTCGATAGAGAGTTTAAAGACTTTTGAATTTGATCCAATGGGATATGTTCTGAGTTAGGAATGGAAAGAGCTTGACGTTCTGGAAGAGTACGCACATCAAGCAGCAAAAACTTAGGATTGTTTGCGTTCTTAGCTATGAGTTTAAGAGCCTATCTAGCTGGAATACTCATACAAGTATGATTATACTTGATTAATTAAATCACAAATATTAAATTAAATTTTATATAATACGAAATAACCTTTCAAAGTTTTGAAAGTCTTAAGGGTTCTACAAATAATATTCTTTGAAATGTCAGTCATCAGAGTCACAGTAGAACTTATAGAGAAAGTTCAGTTTATTGATATTAACTTTGTTATATTTATTAATTAAATTTTATTACGATGAAAAACTCATGATAAACTTTATAAGCTGTAGATAACTATTTTATCATAAACTAAAATTCTTTTAAAGATGAATAGCCATTGAAACTAAAAGATTGAGATAAATATAGCTAAAAATATTACATTTTATGTTTTATTTCGAGATGGACTATATAATAAAATTATGAGGGGGTCATAAGAAAAGCATTTAAACTAATAAAAGAACTTTAAATAAGAGTGTTTTCAAATATAATAATAATTTTGAATAAATATCTTCTCAGAAGATAACAATATTAATTGATGTTTACTCATATTTTTTTCATCACGAATTCATGAAAGAAAATATAAAAAAATCAAATATTTAATTCTTCTCATACTCTGAACAGATAGAACTTTTAATATTATCATAGTTAACCAATTATTTCCTTTATAAAACCCAAAAAGCAAGAGATTTTCTGGGTTTTATACGCTTTACTCGTCAATTGATTATAATATATTAAATGTGGAATTCTTAACTCACTTGTATTTCCTTCAGCTATCCCTTCTTTAATAGTTCATGGCCAGTCTTTGCTCCTCCCTATCCCATTCCTAGCTCTTATCACAATATTTTTCAAAATAAAATTGAGAAGACAGAAGTTCTTCAAAACTCGAAGATCGAGACTTCTCAAGAAAATGATTAAGGAAAGGATAAACAAGTTCCTTCTTAGATTATTTAGAAGATAACAAAATCTAAACTTAAACCCTTTCATTTTAAGAAAAGAGTAACTTATTTCTAAATTTAGGATAGATAAGACAGCTTTGATAAGAAAAGGCAAAAAAAAGATAGAAATCTACCTTCCAACATCTTTAAACTGTTCATTTCCTTCGTCTATCAGCACTCTTAACTCTGGAGACTTTTTGGGGCTAATTCTGAAGAGAATCAAAGAAAATTCAAAAACTGCATAAAGGAGATCCAAAAACATATCAAAGTTAACCCAAACTATGTCAGACCTCGAACAATTCAGTCTATGTGTCAAAATGGACTACTTCCTGAAGAAGAATCAAGAGTTTTCAGGGTTATTTTTGAAAGATTTATGAGAGTGGAATTCAAAATGGTGGTTTCGATGATGGGAAAACTCAAGAAGAAAGAAAAAATAGTTTACATAAAAGCAGGTAGCCGCTTTTTGAGGAAATTTCTCAAAAGGACTTGATATTCTAGAACATTTATGCATTTCTAAATTCAAGGAAGCACCTATTAAAAAAATATAAGACAAAATAGTATTGTATTAAATATCATACTTAAGTTAAAAACTTTCAGAATTTCTTTAAATTACAGCATAAGAAAAAATAGAAATATTCATTGTGATCAAAATAGATGATAAGATGAATACTTTAGTAGATTATTTGTAGTTGTCCATTCAAAGTAGTTTGTGAGCCCTCGAGGTGATTTGACTGATACGAACCAAATAACCTTCAGAGCTTGCTATTTTTTATCAAATTACCTTTCCTTATCATGTAATAGACTGAATTTTCAATTCCCTATATAAATAACAATCAATGCATCCAAATATGATAATTATCAATCATAATAAATAAATCAACTAAGGTACATACTCTTCTTATTAAGATGGGAAAAATAGCTAAGATAACAGCGATAGTTTGTGGAACAATCTATATAGTTCCTCCCTTCAGACATCATTTTGATCAAAAGATATGGAAACATGTTCGAAATTACAATACCACTCTCAACCAAAGAAACAGATTCAATACCGAAGAATAATTTCATTAATTTTTGGGAAATATTGGACGAGGTATTACTGGATTCTTTGAT
Source organism: Bugula neritina (assembly GCA_964035545.1). Lineage (NCBI taxonomy): Eukaryota > Metazoa > Bryozoa > Gymnolaemata > Cheilostomatida > Bugulidae > Bugula > Bugula neritina. The sequence goes on along the minus strand of CAXIUT010000258.1, from coordinate 2,483 downwards.
ACCAAATACTGATTGAAAACAAACAATAGATCATCTCCATTATTCATTTTAAATAAATAATATTTAAGAACAATTCAAAGATAATAAAGATATTGAAGAGATCAATTATTTTGAAATAACCTTTGATTTAGTTTTTAAGAAAGGTATATTCTTCTGAAAAAAATAATATCAATTTAACAAGGATATCAATATTGTTGTCTTTTGATTCAATTTAAGGTTTAAATATCAAAATATTAATTAATGATTGGTTATTGATGAGTTTGATGTCGAATTTAACGTAATAATCGATATAATTTAAACCTCATGCGAAGTACATAATTCAAAACATAGACGATAAAGAAACTATCCTCGACCTTGGAGGTAGTCGTCGGGCAGGTTAGCAATTCGACAGAAAACAATCCTAAAAAGAACTAATAGAAATCATCAATAACAAAAATTAATAAATCACTATCCTACATCAAGTTAGTACACATGTAAACATATAGATACACGACTTGGTTATGAGTTATCTGTTTCTCAAAAAAAGTTAGGAATAGATTCTTTTGCAGTTTTGAGATAGTTATAAAAAATAGGTGATATATCTGTGACTTATCATGCGTAGTTAGGACAACTACAGTATCTTGATAATTTGTTGGTATCTTATGATGAAACAATACTCAAACAGAAAAAGATGGTACAAGTACAACTATATAGATAGCTATGTTATATTCTCAATTATAAGATGCTGAGAAAAAGGCATAATCATTTATCAGGGAGAAGGAATATCTGATCTAGTAGAACAGAAACAAATGTAAAAAGATATTAGAAATATATCATCGAGGGTATCCAGAATAAAACTTGACTACAGCATACAGTATCACTATCATAATAAAGTAAAACTAATGCGTGAAATGTAGAATGAGAAAAGTTTGTTGATTCGATAGGAGAGTTAGCATATTCTAGATGCTTATAGACAGGTTGAGAGCAAAGAAATTGATCTAGAAAGGGAATTAGAAGAAGAGAAGATAAATGGATAGAAATATTATGATGCTTTTAGACGTCAATCTTAAGAGTTAAAGGAAGCATTGATGAGTGTAGATAATTTATTAAAGGTAAAAGACTTTTTGTAGAAGAGTGTTAATCGTTTAAGTTAATAAAATATTAGTTTATAAAGTGGAAATAATTAAATGGAAATAAGGATTGGCAAGTTGGAGTCAGAATTAAAGAATCTTAGAAGTCAAATGTTTAATGATAAAAAAATATCAAGAGAAGAAGGTTAAAGATTGTCAATTGATATGGATTCAATGAAGAGTTAATTATAAAATTCAACTAAAAGAGAGAAATAGTCATTTAACAAGATGATGATTTTATAAAGAGAGTTAGAAACAAATAAAGATTCATTAAGAACTTTGAGAAGGTAGAATTAAAAAATCAAATCGAATTTAGAGTAAACTCTAAGAATGTGTGAGGTTTATTAATCAAGGATAGCCACCTTAACTCGTCGATAGTAATCAATTCACTAGACAATGAATCAAAGCAAATAGAAACTTGAATAAGTTCTGTTACAAAGAGACAAAGCAGGTCTAAGAGTTGAACAATTAGAAAAATTGCTCGAAAATATGAGTGATCGTCATCGAGAGTAGCAATCAAAACAGCGTTAAAATTACTAAAAGATGTTAAGTGAGTATCAGTAGAAGATGAGAGGGATTGTTGAAGAGAAATAAGAAGGATAATCTGTGTTTATGTAGGCTTAATTAGGTTTAAAAAATCAGATTTAGAAGTATAAGAGAGAAAATGGAATATTGAAAGAATAAAATTTGAAATTTGTAGAGAACATACGTATGAGTAGCGGATCATAAATTATTGTAAGTTAAAGTAGTATGAGGCTAAAAATGATTCTTTGACTAAAATACTAAACCAAAAGGAACGTGCACTAAAGGATCTTTAAAACAAATATGAATAAAAAATGCATTAATATGAAAGTTAAAATAGAAATAACAATAGATTACTATAAAAGTAGAAAGGATTAACCACTCAATATATGAAAGATCTTACTCAGTAGCGATCAAGAGCATCAATTTTAACAAATGAGAAAGAATGTCTTTAAAATGAATTGACCAGGTTGAAAAGAAGCAACTAGTATCGAAATGCACAGATGGGAGATGAAAGAGAGACTAAAATAGCTGACTTGGAGGCACGATTGGGAGAGGCATTGAAGAAAGAAAGAGATACAAGGTTAAGGGCAGTATAGATGTTGGAGAAGTATGATTAGGCGGAATAAAGAATGAAAGCTGAATATGAAAAAAGGATTTTAGAGGTTTAAGGTTAGAACTAGAAAATGAGAAGAAAACTTAACAGATTCAGACAATGATAGCATATTGAAACATATTTTACATCATAATTTATTCTTATATTTGATAATAATAGTAGGGGTTGGGGTTGGGGTTGGGGTTGGGGTTGGGGTTGGGGTTGGGGTTGGGGTTGGGGTTGGGGTTGGGGTTGGG
>CAXIUT010000257.1:0-60193 GCA_964035545.1 Bugula neritina | reverse complement strand
GGCTTTTTAGATATCTTTTGGGCCATTTTTTGCCATCTTATACCCGCCTTTATCTTCGCTTTGGTTTTCTTTGTCGGATACGGCGCGCTCGCTTTGTATTTCCTAATGCCTGCTCTACCGCCTAATCTGGGGTCAATTTGGGACTATGCCGAAGTGGGCTTTACACAATCTGTTGTCAAGCTGGGGGCCGCGACGGCTATTATTACCGCATTGGTCGTTGCGATCTGGTGGCGACAAACCCGCAACCAGCTTAAGAAATATTTACAGGAATAACGCCATGATACAATTCGGACGCATTGTTTGCGCTACAATTTTGGGATTGAATTTCACCACATTCATTGCTGCGCAAGAAACAGAACCGACAAGCGACCAACAAATGACCGAACCCACAGCCGTTGGGACTGCTGAAAATACAACGGACTCCAAAACAGCGACGCAGCTGGCCCTCGCGTCCTGTACGTCAGACAAGGCCCAACTTGTCTTGATGCTTTCGTCAATGGCGTCTTTGGAGCCACCCGCAGATAGCTGCGGTGTTGACGACGCACAGTTACAGTTGCTGCAAGAAGAAATCACATTTTGCAAAGAAGACAGGCAGCAGGCCCGTCGCTCGAATCTGAATTTGAATGATCGGTTGGAAGCTTGCACATCCTTTAGTGACGACCCCAAAGAGAATGAAGCAACGAGCGAAATGAGCGCCGAAGTCAATCGCCTTGCGAACCAGTTGACAGCGCGGACCGATGAATTGAGAGTCGAGCTCGATAAGCGCCTCAAGGCTGAAACCCGCGTTGTGCAGCTCGAAGCGCGGTTGGCCGCGTTCGAGATCTCTCCTGATCCAGGTTTCAGCTATTTGGGGGATAACGCGCGGCTATCTCTCACCACAGCCAAAAACATCAATTCATTGCGTGTTGGAATCCCGCGGTTAAGCGTGAAGCAGTGTGAACAGGGTCTTGATTGGATGATCGCGCAGGACGGAAGTCAAAAAGCTCTTAGACGCGTGATCTGGGTGTGGGAAAATGACGTCCCAAATCTTTGTGCTCGTGATCGTACAGGCCAAATGATCCGCTTGGCTCCGCGCAACAATTCCGATGCGGCGCATATTGTCATTTTCGAATAGGAGGACGGTTTAATGCTTAAACAATTGATTCAGAGTTTTGGAACAGTATTATTGTTTGCTTTGTCGGGGCCGCTAACCGCTCAAACACAGGATGAGTTTGATTGTCAAAGCTTACTGTCCTCTGCAGGTTTCTTAGAGAGTACTGAGATATCTGGCGCAATGATTTTCAGTCGAATTGGGTGGACAGTTTCTAACGACCCCGTGAGCGTCAGAGAAATATTGGATTCTAGAACTGAACCATATTTGCTGACAGATTCACCCAGTGATAGCAACGCTGTGAAATTAGGTTGTAAACTGATTGTTGTAGAGCTTGTTGCCAACAAAGATCCTAACCCAGACCAATTTCGTTTTCTTAATAACACCCGTTTACCGGTCTTGCTTGTACGTACTTTTGAAACGGCCGCTGACGCTGAAACGAAAGCCAAAAAGTGGGCTGCCAAAAACTTCAATATATCGGCCTTTTTCAATGGAAAAGTTGAAACTGACGGCACAAATCTATTTCTGAAACTTGATAGCCAAAACCTGTCTGAACCTCGTTATCTTGGACTGAAAAAAGGGAATGTTGGACATAGTCGTAGCATCAAAGCCGACGGTATATCAGAGAACATTAAGAAATTTTTTCAATTGGCCAGCGTCAAGGAAGGCATGCCAATTTTTGTACTTTGCGGTGGCGTTAATTGTGAGAGCATGAAGTCTTTCGTAAAGGCTGCAGTACCGACACCGACCAGAGAAACGAAGAAAGCCATTCTAAAAGTGGAGATAAAAGCCCCATCCGCACAGGTTTCTGCACAGAGGAGTGGACCAAACATAAAGATTAAATACAACGACGGACGCGTAGAAGATGCACAAGATCTTGGGATAGATCGTCTGGATTGCATTCTTTTGGCGCTTGGAGCCGACGTTTTTGAAGATCGCGTAGATTGCACCGAAAGTGGATCGCAGATGGCTAAACTTACGGCACTAAAAGCGCGAATTGACGTGTCCAACAATGGCACTTGGGTAATCAAGGAAGGCGCGGCGGTTGAAATGCCTGAGCAGGTTTTTCTCAAAATTCCAGCAGTGCTTAACTACGGAAATTGCCGATTCGATTTGCACTATACCGATACCGATGGGGTAGCCGCAAAATTGGAATTGGAACCTAGGCGTCAAGCTGATGGTAGTTTACGTACTGGTGCAGCGATCAAACAACCCTTTTTGATTAACCAAAATCAAGTTCGGGCAACCCTTGTTAATGTGGCACCTGTCGAGAATTGTGATTTCACTGACCAGGAGGTGACATTGCCGGTTCAGAAGACTTTGGAAATTGGGCTTGGTGTTGGCGATGCGAAGCGCGAAGCTTTAGCGCATGTTTTTCTGATTGATGGGAAAGAACTTGAAGAACGCCTAGGGCTCGATCCGTTAGATGCCGCCGATTTAGCCCGCAAATCTGTGGATGCGGTACAGGCAGCACACTTCCGCCTGTCCAAAACAAGCGGGTCCCAGGCATGGTCGTTGGATAATCTCACCATGGGAAACGTGTCCGGGCGCGGAGTTTTCAATAAGGCATTGGAACTCGGCTCAGATGCGCTGCGAAACCGTATTCTAGGGTCGTTTAAAAAGGTAAACCGTTTCCGCACGAAGCTGATCAATTCTCGGATGGCACTTGATGCGAAAGCGCTAGAGAAAGCGATTTCTCCGCTGCAAGATAAGGCAACGGAAGACGGTTTGACGGCGCTGACCGTTACATTACTGAGCTATGTCCAGCCAGATACAAGCGATGAGACGGTTGACCCATGCAAAGGTGAACTGTTTACAGATGCGGTAGCCCGGCTTAACACGCGACCAGGTGTCCCTGTGCAGTTCAAAGTTTTCTCGATCATGCGCCATATTCCAAGCACCAAACCATTAGACACAAGCCGTTTGCAGCCCAGAGGATTTTCGCCAGCAGCATTGGGCGAAGGAGGGGCATATACTTGCGACAACGGCGATCTCAACGTTACAATTTATCCCTTCATCGTAGAGCCTTGGCGCGATAGTGTCGATGTAGCAGCGCGCTACACGACGGCATTGTCTGACCAATTGGTTCTCATAATAAAAGACACTATTTCCGGATCTGGAGTAAACTGATGCCTGTATTTGCAAACATTATTATGCGGTCAGCATTAGCGGTAACCACGGTCTGCGCCTTTGCGAATGTTGCGTACAGTCAAGCGCAAGATAGGGATCTAGGGATATCCAAAGAACTTTTGCAGCTCGACGATTCCCTTGACTGTAAAGAGGTTTCAAAAACGCTAGAAGGACAATCAAACGGTGTCCAATGGCTGATCGGGGATGGCATACCACTTTTCCCGTTGGCTGGCAGTCGAACGTCGGCCGCAACTGTAAATGGCGCGTTTGCGCAGGTGAATTGCTACGCCGAAACGGGTCCTTCAAGTGAGCGACGGGTTTTTGTGGCAACCAAGGATCTGTCATCATGCGGCTGGGTCCCGCGGAAGGCGCTTTTGGATGAACATCGCCGCGAGAAACTGGATACCTTTACACGAAAATCCCGCCCGATATGCGAGGCTGCGCGGGCGATGCCATTAGGAACATTTTGCACCAAACTCAGCACGCTTGTGCCTGACCAAAAAGACCTAGAGTGTGATGGAATTCCGTCGGGGTTGCGTGCCAAAGGGGTCCTTTTGGGGTCGGATGCAGCCGCGGGCCGTGGCGAAGTGGTGTTCCGGACCGAGGCGCGTGGTGGGCAAGCGCTGCCTAATCGCACGTTTTTTTCTGTTCTTGAAATTCACGATATAGATATCGATGAATCCGGCGGCCCTGTCGTTTTGGTTGGCGACGGAGAGAGCGGAATATTCGGCTGGATCGCGCTCAATCGACTCGAAATTTGGCCGACACGTTTGGGGCTGTTCTATGACGCAGCAGGCAAAGGTTATCTTTTCACAGAACTCGGAGATTTGATTACAAATTGGCGCGACGGAACACCGGCACCAAACATCCGTCCCGGTTTGCCTGCTGAAGAACTTGAGGAATATGTCCACGGCAACCGGCAACTCTTGTCTTACCCCATTGTACGCACAGTGGATCCTTTGAGCGACATTTTCGCCGACCCTGAGGATCCAGCCTATCACGAGGTAATTTTCTTAGGACGCTCAGGATCGAATGCAGCTGGCGATCTTGTCTCGCAGGCCGATCTGGCCAAACGATTGAACGAGTTTCAGCGGATCAACGTTATGTTGGTTGTTGACACGACAGAAAGCATGAGGCCCTATCTGCCGCTGGTACGGCAAGGCATCTCTGATTTTATTGATAAATATCGCGAGGACCGGCTTAACGAAGCGCTGCGACTGCCGGATATGCGCATGGCGGTTTATGCCTACAGCGATTTCAAAAAAGCGTCTGCCACTGGGCTGGATGACCCAATTGACACCAAAACCTTGATGCCTTCGCGGTCAATTAACCGAGGCGTCGATCTTTCGGGGCCGCTCGAGGTTATCTCGAGCCATGCTGGACTTAACGATAAGGTAGGTTTGCGAGAGGAAGCGGCGCTTGAAGCCGTGGTGCAACAAGCCCGACGTTTTGAAACAGATCAAGGATGGTTTGAAGATGGACCGCGTTTTGTCATTCACCTTGCCGACCATGGCTCTCGAAGCAGTTTAGATCTGAACAAAGTCCGCGACGAACTTAACGCCGTCCGCACAAAATATATCCCGCTGTCAATTGTCACAAGTGACGAGACAGATGCCGCACGCGCAGCCCGCCTGGCGTTTGCAAAACAGGCGCGTGAAACAATGCGTACGTTCCTGAGCAATCCTACCGAAGACGATGTGTTCACAATTGATCTTGTTGACTTCAAAGAAAAAACTCCCGCGGCCGTCAGCGCAGGGCTACGTTTTGTAACCGGCGCGGTGACGCGCAGTGTGCGTGATATTCGCGCGACAGGAGGCGGGGCTGAATCAGCGGGCAACGAGAACGACGCCTATGATCTACGCAACCGGGCGGCCTCCCAGATCGAACTGTCTGAACGGTTGCGTGAAGAATTCGGATTGGACAAAATCGACGAAGCGGTCGTACTTAGAGCGACCACCGGTTTTGCCCCTTTGGTCATTCGGGATCGGGGTCTAGAGGAGAACCTGAATTGGACATACACCGTTGCGCTTGATCCTGAGCAAGCAGATTTTCTGGAAATCGCACTGAGGGATCTGTGTTCCACTTTCGGTTCACCCGGGCAGGGGCAAAAGTTCATATCGCTGATCGTTCGTTTGGCGCAGGCATTCTCAGGTGACGATGTTCAGGATCTAAGCGATCTTTATGCGGTGCTGTCTGACGTGGGCAGTTTGCCGGGTGCCGATCAGAGTTTCCTGTCGCAAGAGCCGCGCCTGCTGAGAGCACGTGTTGAAAGCGCTGATTCCGAGGTGGCGAACAAGCTGCGCCGCGACGTGTGCTGGACAAGCTATCACTTTACAAACATGATGCGAGCAGAACTTTATGCAAAGCCCAGCCAACTGGTCTGGACGGGTCGGGAATTTGATCTCAAGGACGGTGAAACAGCGACATCACGGATCTACAAATACCGCCCCGTTATCGGTAGTGAAACTGTGTTCGTTCCTGGTTTCTTCTTCGTTCTACCCTCGCAGATTGAAGAACAGGCAGGGTCCGGTGGGTTCGAAGATTTCTTTGAACGATAGGCCGTTAAGATATTAATAAGATAATAATCCAATGACGTCGCACGATCAGACGTATCAAGGAACGATAAAATGCGGAGGACAATTTTTGCTATAGTTTACCTCGCTTTCTTGATTGTGGGCGTCACCTACAATTTTGGGGCCGCCGTACCAGGCGCTCACCGAACGTCCCATAGCGTTAATGATGTCACTATTGGCCCGGCTATTTTTGGTGCCTTGGAGCAGTCTTTCGGCTTTGCTTCTTATCTTGAGGCACTTGGCCGTAAGGGTCAGTTGGCACGGGTGACCTTTGAAAAAATTGCACGAATTTACCAACAACCCAATCCGTTTCCTGGACCAGATGACTTTAACAGCGATGCAAGTGAAGAACTGAGCGAGAGCCTTGATCGTTCATGGAATGCGCTTATCCAGCGGATCGACAGCCTTGCCTGCGATTTCGATCCGATCGCAGAAGCGTATTCGCACTATGTGAGCGTGACGCCAACAAATTCAGCAAATTCGACCAGTCATCCGACGACAGAAAGTAATGTTCGACCCACGTTTGGCGGCTTTGGAAGTTTTGGAGCATCAGAAGGCGGCGAGGCAGCCCCCCGCGAGGTTCAACAGCTGCACTCGGAACATCAATCCGTTTTTCAAAGAGCCAGAATTGAGTGTACGCGGGCGGTTCGGTTACACGATACCATGCGGCGTACGATTGCAAATCTTATACTCGCCTTCGGTCTAAGCCTCTCGCTTTGGGTCGTTTGCTTAAAAACTTCACCAGAACAAAAGCGGCAGCGGTACCGTAGCCTCATTCCTTTTGGCCTGCTGCTTGTGATGGCCGCAATTGTTGGTGATTTGGGCACACCTCAGGCACAATTGACTGACTCGTTGCTCTATATTGCGCAGCTTAGTCCGCTTCTTTTTGCGGCTGTAGGATTTGGTTTTTTGTCTTTGACTTTTTCTAGCTGCGTAAGTGCTGATACTGTCCTACCGCGACCAGATGCTGCCGATGAACAAGAGTCAGGATCCAAACATCGACTGAAGCAAATGAGCGATGAATTGATAAGTACACGATCGGAACTTGCTGATTTACAACGATTGGTAAAACTGGAACGCGGCTCAAAGCTGCGAGAGAAAAACCGGCGGAAACAGTAACTCCGTTCAGATTGCAAACAATCTGCTATCACTCAAAAATCGCAGTTGGGGGTAGCGCGCACCCAGCTCTCTGAAAATTGTCGAGCGACAGCGCTTCAATACACGCGCCATCTCATCAACAGGGACTTTTGCGTGCCTCCAGCGTTCTATTTTACGTCGTTCTGTGATACTTAGTTGGGTATATACAGCGCCCATATCGATTCCTCTCGTCAGATAACATATTGTTTTCTAACAAGAGTCGCAGTTCGGAGTAGCGCGCGCACAGGTCAGCATTTATGACGTATAATGAGAATTATGTTATTTGGACAGAAAACCCAAATTACACATCAGCGGTTTGGTGCGTACAGGGCCATTGTGTATATGCTAACGGGGCAAACGGTGGAAGTTTTGCAAATTTATCACCCAAAGCAAAACGAGTAGGCACAATTGTTTTCCCGCAAATTTCGATCAAAAAAGCGACGCAACTAGCGACTTTTCCTAATTTTGTGTCGAAGGCGGTGGCACCTGTCATAACATTAAATCGTGCTTCAATATTGGACACAGCTAGGAAGTCGTTTCCACGGGGTATGGGCTTTGAGCACTAACGAACTCTGAGAGGTTGTTATCAGATAACAGTCCATTTGTGTTGCGCTTATCAGCGTCAACTGTAGCATCGCTCAAGACGCTGTGATTCATTACTTTGATTTGGGAGTATGTTTTGGGGGAGATAGATGCATAGAAGATCAGTAACTTTTCTGCTGGCTTTTATGGCTATGTGTTGGACTTCAGTTGAGGCCTACGCCCAAAGTTCAAACTCGGAAGCGAATAGGCTGTTTGTGGAAGCAAACACAATTTTCATCTCATCCAAGAATTTATCTGAAAGTGACCGAGAACAGTCATTGACCAAGGTCAGGTCATTATTAGATCGGGTAACTTCTGAATACCCGGACTCGAAACCTGCTCGGGCGATAAAAGAAGGCAATGCGGGGACGATTGTCCTGAGTGATCTACCCGCTTCTAATGAGGTGCCCCAATCCCCATCCATAGATGCTTCACTGGCGGCAGCTTCGAGCAAGCTCGACGAGCTCGCAGAAGCCAGTGCGTTAACCAAGCTTGAGCACTCCATTGTCCTGAGTGATCTACCCGCTTCTAATGAGGTGCCCCAATCCCCGCCCATAGATGCTTCATTGGCGGCAGCTTCGAGCAAGCTCGACGAGCTCGCAGAAGCCAGTGCGTTAACCAAGCTTGAGCATTCCATTGAAATTCTTGATATATTACTCTTTGCCAAGGACTTGGAAGAAGCCAGAGTTCTAGCTGGTCAAATTCTCGCCCTTCCTAAATGGGAAAAGGTTCTAGCGCCGCAAACCGTTAAAGAAGTACGCGAAACAGCGTCGAATGCCGATGTGGTCAGTAAAACAGCCCTCGTTTGCTTGGTCGGAACATATATTTTGGATGCTGTTATTGAACAGTACGTCGAACCTTTCGTTCGAACGAAGCTTGGTGGCGGATTTGACTCCTATTTGGTGAGCTTTCTGCACGAAACTGTTGACGGTGCCTGTGCAGCAGGACCGGCGCTGCTCGCTGGGAGCGCAGGCACGGGGGGCCTTCTTTACCCGATTGCAAAAGGTGTGGAGGTTCTCAACGAGCTAGACAGCCTCAATAAGGCGAATGCTGACTTGGTCGATCAATCCGTCGACTTTGCAAAGCTTCAAATTTCAGCCTTGGAGTCAGTTTCGACATACGATTTCCAAGACTTGCTCGATTACAAGATCGCTCAAGACGCCGTTGCTACTGATTTGATGACTGGTTCTGGACTAAATGTTGGTGCCGGGCGTCGGTTGTTGATCGTCAATGCGGTTATGCTTATCAAGGCGAGACAGATTGAAGGCAAAGACGTCAACGCCGAACTAGAATCCCTGGGGCAGCAAATTTCAGAATTTGACGGAACGCCAGAAAACCTTTGGTATCGTTGGGCGAAAACAGTTAATCTTGGGCGTGATGGTTTGCGAGATTACGCTGGCTTTGCGGCGCGTGTTTTTGATGACTTAGGAGTTGTTCGCGAGCCAAGTGCTATTTTAGTTTCCGACGTGAATTCACTTGAACCAACAAATTACTCCGCACCTGATGGTTATATGTGGGCGCAACTGGCGTCGCGTCGCACAATAGATGAAGCACGTGCTTTCGCGTCTGGAGCGGGAGCGCGCATCTTCCGTACGCAAAATGGCTGGCATGCAATCACGGGAGCGCTTATTTTCGAAAGCGAGTCTCTGCCCGATATGATTTCTGATCGAGGATGGCCTAACGACAGCTTGTTAACTCGTGGTGAAAGCTTCGTTGAAGAGCTTTCTGCCGATCTTACGGACGCCACCCCCCAGCCAGCTTTCATACACACGAAAACACTGCGCGCGACGGATGTAATTTGGTTTTCTTGGGACAACGGAACACGCACAGTCTATGACACTCGCGCGCTAAAACAGGGGGAGGACGTTGTTGTTTGGGGCGGGCCGGACGAAGAGGGATATTGTCGTGGTGGCGGCGGAGAGGGAGCGGTAATAAAATGTGCCGACTTGGTTGCGTTTGCTACCCGCGTTGACAACGGTGGCGTAGACGAGGCCCCTTCCAGAAGCGTTGAATTTGTGTTTCCCAAACCGCGTCTTGATCGAGTTGTGCGCCTCTCTGATGACGGCGAACTAAGGTCTACGGGTTTCAACGTCGATATTTCAGATAAGCTGTCAGTGAATTGCACACACTGGGTTACACAAGGAGCCGGTGCAGCCTCGGAGTACGGCATTACGACATGGGAAGCCTTGGTGCCGAAGTTGCAGTGCAACTTGTGGTCCGACAACGGTGATGGATCATCGGGCCTCGTAAGCGGCGTTAAAGTCTTAGCCTCGTATTCCCAGAACACGGGCGCGCTGACAATGACTCTTTCAGACCCAGACATTCTCAATTCTGAACGCGCTGAACAGAATCGAATCTGCAACTACTCTGTGCAAAATCAGGTCTTTGAACACAAAGACAGTTGGGAGGCAGAATGTCCTAGTATCGACAGCAAAGATAGAAAAGGGACAGCGACGGCATCATCGGAGCTTCAGTCGAAAGATGTTGTTGGCTCTGTTCAGATCGCAGGGCAAAGCTGCACACTCCCAACGTCTCCCGTTTCTCGCGACACATTGCTTGCATGGGTGTCTAAACCGATCAACGGAACTACAGCATCCGGCGCGAACTGGTCTTTGAATCTCTGGAACCTGACGACGAAGGAAGTCGGGCCTGCAGTTTTTACAAACTCAAAAGGCGAAAAAACCACAGGGCTTTGGAGACCAGCGGAAGGCCAGATCTGTCAAAGCTATAACAAGGGCGAGTCTTGGGCCTGTCATTCCGTTTTCTCTTGCGGCGGTGGTGACGAAAATGCCTACGTGATGCAAAATAATGATGGGCAATTCACCTCCATCGTTGAGACCGCAAGACATTCTGAGGCTTTTCAAGTGGCCAGTTCAGAAAAGGTGGTCCCACCATCCACAAAAGCTCAAGATGGAACAACACTGCCAGATGCAGACTATGAACTCTACAAAACCAACACTGTTTCAGTCTTAGGAACCCGTTGTAAAGTCTCGTTCCCTTGGGAGAAGCCTGATGCGGTGTCTTGGGATGGAACATGCCAAAATGCCAAAATTAGCGGAGAGGGCACTTTAAAGTGGCGAGAGAATGGCAGGATAATTTGGATTTCACGTGTGGGCGAGCAGTGGGGACTTGTTCTAGAAAATGGCAGTCTCAGGATAAGATATCCGGTCAGTAGCTTTAAACTGTCGGTAGCTAGATGTGGGGATGCGGATTTCAAAAGAGATATATCAGTAATTACTAACAACGACGTTGATCCTAGGCTTTTTTCAAATACCTACCTCACTGCATTTATCATGAGGGCCGCTATACGAAACTTAGCCGAAAGATGTCGCTATCGAGGAAAGCTAACATATAGCGGCATCAGCGCATCGATCTTTGTCGGTCAACCTCGTGATGAAAGATATGATTGGACTGTCGAATGGAGGGCTGACAGATACAATGGAGCAAACCCAGCCGGAGGGACGAACATTGCTGCCAAGTGGAAGCAGAACAACGCTTTACGAGCTGTTTCGAAAGAAGTCGAAGCGGCCAATCGTGCTGAAGCTGCAGAGAGGCGTGCTGAGGAACAGAGGAAAGCTCAACTGCGTGCCGAACAAGAGGCTGAGATAAGAAGACAAGCAGAAGCCCGACGTCAACAGGCCGCACGGGAAGCGGCTGGCAAAAAGGCGGCGGAGATTGCGGCCTTCCAAAAACAGATTGAGCAGCGATGGGCGCGCCACATGGATGACATGTTTTCTGGTAAGTTTGTGATCGAAAACGTGGGCGACCTTCTACAGTTCAACAAAGCCAAGGCAATCTCGATGCTTTCGCAAGGTGTCACACTCCAGCTAGCAACGCAAAACATGTCCTTTCAGGATGGGGTAGTGATTATCACTCATGAGCATGATCCAACCGACGTGCTTAAACCTGTCAGAGACATGCAATTGGCCAACATGCGTGAGATGGACAGGTTTCTGCATCACACTCAGACTGTTGGGCGCGATTATTCAGGGCCAAGTGTCAACGTAGTATGTCGCCTAAGCGCAAGTGTCTTGGAAAGACTCGACGGCAAGATAACCGCGAGGTTTGACGCCAAACTCCAATCTTTGAATGGTCGCTCTGCTGTCTTCGACTGCAAGCTGAAACGGTGAAGCGCATGGTCAGATCAAGGTTCTTATTAATGTGGTCGTGTGTGATCTGCGTTGCTTTGAGTAGCTTTGTTGCCGCCCAGGACAGCGTAGAAACCGCTTTGGCTGATTTGAAGGCAGTGCAAGAGAATGAAGGGGCTTCCATTGACGAACTGCAAGAAGCCATCACCAAGGTTCAGCTGATAATAGACAACTTTCCGGCCTCAGACGCAGCTGTGAGCATTTTGCTTGGTGAATCCTATGACGGTATCGTTTTCGCTGCCTTTGAGGATAGACTGAAAGCTGCGTCGGATAGCGAAATCGTTCTGAATCAAGCCGCTGTTCAGTCTCAACCGAATGACAAAGAGATGTGCCTGACGACTGCGGTAGCGGAAAAGCCCAGTGTCAACATGTTGATCGGGTTTTCTGTGGATGCAGGTGGGAACCTCTTCGACCTTCCAGAGATTATTGAGCCAGAAAGCCCTAGCTCTAGAGCAAGACTGCAATACCTTCAGATTGTTGCTGTCCTCGAAGAATGCGCTCCTTATGCGAACAAAGGTGATGGAGCGTCCTTTCTACTGAAAACATCCGAGACCGGAATACTATCCCTTGTGGCCTTAGTGACTTCACCTGCCGAGACCGATGGTGAACTAGCTTCAATCAAAACTGTGACCATTGCTGTGATGCCCGTCGGTTCAGAGAGAATGGAGCAAGAGCTAAATCTGAGCAAACAAGCCATCCGAGACATTCAAACTCGCCTATTAGTAATCGGGCATGACCCAAACGGAGTAGATGGTGCTATAGGCAACGGAACACGTTCAGCTATTCGGGCTTGGCAAGCTACTGTAAACACAGAGCCCACAGGTTATTTGAATGAGTCTCAACTCTTGGCCTTGAAAAAGAAATCTCAGACTGCGTTAGATGAATGGTTGCAGGACTCTAGAAATAGAGCAGCGTTCAAGCCTCAACCCAAACGCAAGGCCAATAGAAAGGCCAAAAAGCGAGTCCGCCTTTGCAAAAGAAATATCATTGGATTACTTTATGACTGCAGAATTGTTTATCGATAGGCCATATTTTAGTTGGAGGATTATTAACTCTGTGCTCGCCTGATTTCAGGGGGCTGGGTCACTCTTTAGGGGAGTGCTAAAACGGTCGTTGTTGAGCTCTCCGCCCTGCCCCGTGCATTTACTGGCGTTTACAAGGCTCAAAACTCCGGCGCAAAACGCTTGGGGTTTTGAACCGTTTTAGACCACCCTACCCTCACGCATCCATCTGCCCCTTTGCTTTGTAAACGGTGCTTCTGGCCACATCCAAATCGCGCGCGATATCAGCTGGTCTGTGGCCTTCTGACAAGCGGCGCATGATTTCTTCCATGTTGATCTTTGCTGGACGGCCTTTGTAAACGCCCTTGGCTTTTGCCGCACTGATCCCCTCCGCTTGTCTTTCACGTCGCAGGTTGGTTTCGAACTCTGCAAAGACACCCAACATATCGAAGAACGCCTTACCAGCGGCTGTGGACGTATCAACTGGCTGTTCAGTGGCTACAAGATGTGCGCCTTTCTCTTTCAGCCGATCCACAATGATTTGCAAATCTCGGAGTGACCGCGCCAACCGGTCGATCCGTGTGATCACTAAAGTTTCACCCTCATGGATGAAATCGAGAATGGTGGTCAGCTCATGGCGATCATCGAGACGCGCTCCGCTTTTCTGTTCGGTGCGGATCATAGTGCAGCCCGCTGCCTCTAGTGCTGCGATCTGTGCATCAAGGTTTTGATCTGTAGTTGATGTGCGGGCGTAGCCGATACGGGCGGGAGATGTGTTCATTTTGGGTGTGCCTGTAGTGAGATGTGTTCAGTATCTCACAAACCACCCAAAATGGACAAGTTATTCAGGATTTGTGGTGTACGCCTGGTTCGCCGTTTTGGGTATACCCTAATTGCGCAACATACACTCTGAGTAAGGTAAAGTCTGAGATGACATCGTCATTGAGCATTCATGGAGAGTACCTCAAAGCTTGGGGCAATCGCATCTCCCAGAGAGAGGGCCCTGCAAAAATTTTCTTCACCAGCAGGCATCCAAAGGACTTGGAATTCACGGCAACTTTCCAGTCACCAAACTGCCCCACGCTTTGCGGTACTTTCCGGCAGTCCGCTGATACCCGCCCTCGCAGGTAATTAGTTTATGCGGGATCAGTTTGAAGCCGCGAGTCTCACGTCGGTTTTCAGGTCGCCTAACAGAACTGTGGCATAGTCCGGCAGTTGGTCAGACGAAGGCAGCGCGGCAACGGCGGGCAACACACTCAGTCGATCAACTTCTGCCCGCCAGATAGTGCCTTCAAGACCGTCGGTGCCTGGACGGCCATTGCGTCCGTCGATGCCGTCAATACCGTCGCGACCCGTGGCTGCGTTGCTTTGCGTACCGCCAAGGCCGGTGCAGCCGCGCCCGCCAGGCCCGCCCGATCCGCCTTGCCCACCCTGTCCGCCTTGTCCTGCAGCGCCGCCACGTCCAGCGGAGACATCCGCCAAAACACCGCTTTGCAACACCGTGGCAACGAAGATGCGGCCACCATTGCCGCCATTGCTGCCGTTCTCGCCGAGTCCGCCGGGCGTGCCGTTTCCACCATTGCCACCCGCATGAGCTGCACGCCATTTGCCAAACCCATCGCATCGTCCTTCGCGCCCCGCCCCGCCCGGCGCTCCGGCGTTGCCATCCGCTCCGTTCCGGCCTGATCCACCATCCGTGCCGCGTGCCACCAATTCAACACCAGACAGCCGCCGCGCGACGACCATAATATCCCCTGCATTGCCGCCAGCGCCCGTTGTCGCTGACTGGATGATGCCATCGGCGACGGTGTCAGCGAGTATCGAAATATGTTTTCCGATCAACTTATGTCCGTTCAAAAAGATGTTTTGGGCGAAAATGCGTGTGTCTGACGGTAGTGTCACGTCTGCTTCCAGCGTAATGGTGCGCGCGATCAGCAATCCATCCTGTAAGCCGCGCGCATCCGTTAGGCGAATGTTACCTTGAAGGCGCGGTACAAATGTCTCTGAATTCAGAGCTTGAATGGCCGATGACAAATACTGATGCAGTATGGCGCTCGCGCTGCTGGGCTTGGCGATATCTGAATGGTTTGCTGCCACGCCCAAAGGCACGTCATCGCAGCCAGGCAGCATGCCCGCCTGTTCCACCACAAAAACACCGGCTGTTCTGATCCGCTCATAAGCGCACAGGACCTTGGGCCTTCCGCCGCCATTCCACGCGGCCCACTGCGAAATCCATGCTTCCAGCGCATCGTTCTGCTGCAACTCGCGCAACCCTTCGACAAAGGCATTGCTGCGCCCAAGCCGCAGCGCCTGTGCCCAGTTCGCCAAATCCGACCCCGCAGTTGGAACTGCCAGAAATAGCGCCAACGGCGTGTCAAAGCTGTCACGGAAGTTAAGCAACATCGCCCGAACAACCAGACCGCCCATCGAATGCGCGACAAAGACTACCTTGTCATGCCGCCGCATCTGTGGGTCCAGGAACACCTTGAGATTTCGCCCGACTTCGTTAATGCGCAGCCCGTCCTTGCTCAGCGCAGAGGCGGGGTATTCAAACGTCGCTACGTTCACATGTGCTAGCGCAGTGTCCGCGGCGACAAGATCGGGCCAATAGGCCCCCGTGCGCGCATTGGTCCATGCGTCTGTAGCATCGCTACGGATGCCGTGCACAAACACCATCAAGATTTGGTTGGCAGCCTCGTTTTTCACCAATGTCAGCCGGGGCTCGGTGACCTCCGCCTGTGCGGTGCTGATGCCGCCCAAAAATGCGAACAAAACCACGAACATCGTGGCGCGAAGGGATGAGGCTGTTCGCTGTATCATGACTTGCACTCCACGCCGGGCGCTCTCCAAGTGGCATGAGAAAGTCTGTGGTTTAATCAATAAACTCAACCATAATTGATCAGAAAGTCAATTCAAGCGGATTTTCAGCGATCATCAATAATTACGCGACCCCCTACAACTAAGATGTACTAATCGCATGGTTCGCCAGAAAAAAATCACCAAATGCCCGGTTGGATAGGACGGTAGCCACACCTTTCGATTGGGCCATCTTCATCATACGATCCCCTACTGGTTAGCCCTCACTAAGGTATCACAGGTTTAACACCCTACATAACCCGTATTACGAAGCGTATTGGATGCAACTATCAATTGGCTACACGGAAAAGCTTTACGGCACAGCCTCCATATGGTCTGAAGGCTTCAGGGGAGGCACAATGCAATACTCGGAGAAACGAGAGTTTTTAGCGGTCGGCGCAGGTCAAGCTATTATCCACCTAATGGATCGAGCGATACCCGGGCTCGCGGCATTTTCTATAGTCGAGGAGCTAGAGGAGGCTTTGTTGCACAAATCGGGTGCTGGACGTTCTTCCCCTTACCCCAGACGGATTTAGCCTACTAGCTCAGTGACGGGTATGCCAAGAGCAGTGTAGCGGTTGAGGACGGCGATACGGACCTGGATCTCTGCGACCTGCCTATCGAAGTCCCTCGCCATCAACGATTGACCGAGTAGTTTCATACAGTGCATTTTGGTTTCGACGCGACTTCGGCGGTGATATCCACTCCAGCGTCGCCAAAGGGTCCGGCCCAAATATCGTTGTGCACTGACAGCATCGTTACGCGCAATTGCTCCGTCACTCGTCGGCTTCCAGGGCTTGGCATTCTTGCGCGGCGGGATCACCGCATGGGCATCTCGCGCCGCAATCGCCTCATGGCATTTGCGAGTGTCATATGCCCCGTCTGCGGTGACACTGCCGATGTCCTGATCGGATGGGATTTGGTTCAGAAGTTCTGGTAGCATGGGTGCGTCACCGATGTTGCTGCCAGTGACTTCGACGGCTCGTACTTCCAGCGTTTCTTCGTCGATGCCTATGTGTATCTTGCGCCAGATGCGGCGTTTGGAGCCTCCGTGCTTGCGTGCATTCCACTCACCTTCACCTTCGGCCTTGATCCCCGTGCTGTCGACGAGGAGGTTCAGTGGGCCCTTGGAACCACGATAAGGCAGGCTCACGTTCAGTGTCTTTTGGCGTCGACATAAAGTGCTGAAATCTGGCGCAACCCAATCCATCCCGGCCAGCCGTAGCAAGCTCTGGACGAACCCAGTTGTCTGGCGAAGCGGCATGCCAAACAGGACTTTCAACGTCAGACAAGCCTGAATGGCGGCATCACTGAATTGCTGTTGCCGACCTCGCTTGCCGCTTGGCGGTGGCGTCCAAATCATCTCAGGGTCAAACCAGATCGATAACGAACCGCGTCGTTTCAAACTGTCATTGTAAGACGACCAGTTCTTGGTCTTGTATCTCGTGGGTGCCCAGCTGCTCATGCCCTTGAGCTATCACGCTGGATTCAGGCAGTGAATCCCATCAGCCGATTTGTGCAACAAAGCCGCTAGAGGAAATAAAATACGACCTGCGTTATATTCAAGATGCTTGCTTACCAATGCCCATGACTTTCTCTAGTTCCGAAGGAGACAGAATGGTCGAGGAGTGTAATGATCTGTGGAACGGGCTGATTTCCCACACGAATTCCGTTTATTATTTTTCAAAGCGACCTCATCACCCATTTCCGAAATATAACGAACAGTGCGGGCAAGAAACCATTGACGGTGCAGCAAGTTCTAAATCTGTTCACCTACCGTTGATTGGGCTAAAAGAAGAGCAAAAGCAGTATTTGTACAAATTCGACGCACCATTTCATGATGGCCTTGTAGACGAAAAATTTTTAGGCGCTTGCGCTCATCTGTGCTGTATAAATGGTTTTTATACCTCGTCCATCATGTACAAATCAGTATTTGCTCTAGAAAAATCCCTCGGCCTTCATGAGGCCGTTTTTCGAGTATTGTTCGCAGAAATAAATTCTCTTGATGATTTAGATTTTGTCAAAATTCCTGTAGAACAATTAGTTGAGAACATGTCTGATAGTTATTTCAAGAATATTCGTTTTTCTCATGAGGAACAAGAAGAGGGTTTAGTGAATGCCCAGAGCTCTTTTCCCTCAGCTGGCCCTAGTGTAATGTCGGTGCCCGCAGTGCTAAAACCAGATGTTGATTTTTCACAGTACCGCGAAACCGAAGATAGCCCTGCTCCGGAACATGGCGGCGACTACGACACATCCCCAAATGATGTGTTCGTAACTGGCGAGGACGGCATCCTTGAAAAAATCTGCCAAACGTATCGCATTTCAACCTTTGAAGCCGACGAAATTTTGACCGCCCACCGTGCATTTGATGGCTCGACACTTAATCTTAAAGCAAATTACAGCATTCATTTCATTGAACAGACCGAAGAATTTCTGGCTGCAAAGGATCGTAACAAAGGCAAGACAGGTTTTTTTGGCGCGTTCAACAAGCTCACAACAACATTAGCGCGTGAACCTCGTGACATGTGGCGAAAGTTTCAGGAAACCCGACAGCTACACCGCTCACTGGTTAAGATCGTCGAAACATACGAACTTCCCAAAGCCACAAGTGAGCGCCCCGAAAGCATTCTCACCGCGATCTATAACATACGAAACGAAGCTGGCGACATTGACAATCCGCAAGACTCTATGGAAGGGCGGCGCATATTTGATACTCTCAGACGAAAAGAACATCTTTTAGAGAGATTGGATATTTGACTTGGTAGATTTTCGCACCTCAGACGAGCGGGACAGTGACCGCTTTCGCGATCAGCAAGAACAAGCCGATTACAAACGCATGTACGAAGCCGTCCTTGCGGAAAACCAAGCTCTGCACGGCAAACTTAACGGCATTGAAGCTAGTTTTGGGGATGCTCTGGCTGAATTTGAGGCATTGCAGACAAAGTTCGCAGCACTCGAAGGGCAAATGCAACAACGCACATCTGAACTATTGGAGATGAGCGAAACCATGCAGAAAACCGTCTCCTCTGGCTATGAACAGCAAACAGATCTGATGGAACGCTTTAGGGCCGATATTTCGCAACGCCTCACCAAAGCAGATCAACAAACACCGCTGCTGGGCAAAACTGATGGCTGACGCATGGGAAATCGAAGCTCGTGGACGCCAACGGGAAAATCAAATCCGGCTGCAATCGGACCTGCGCCGCCAGGATCGAATTACCTCAGAAGAATTTGACGTTGAGATCGAAAAGCTTCGCGGGGACAACGAGCGAGAGTTATCACTACTTCATCACGATCTTGATAAGGAAAACCGCGCCCTTGATCTGAAGTTTCAAGAATTCAAGAACGCTCAGCAAGTCCGGCTTGAAGCTATCCAGACCTCAATCAAACAGCAGGACGATTTCTTTCGCCATTTTTGGGATATCGACAAAGAAGTTGTGCGCCTGGAAACCCGCATTATCGAGTTGGTTGTGGCCGCGCGCATAACAGCCGAGCAATCAATTCTCGATCACCAGCACGCGATGGACGCTAAGACCAGTGAGCAAAGCCATGAGCTGGTTACTTTGGCTGAGGAACGCAAAAGGCTGGAACTGGTTGATCACCTCGATAAAGGGTAAGCGATGTGTAGACCCCATGGTATCGGCGTAACCGTCCGGTCTGCCCGCACAGTAAGCGGTATCAGCCCACGTTGTCAAAGTTCCACGGCATGAGTTCATCGATGCGAGCTGCCGGATGGCCTACCGCAATGGCCTCCAAGGTTGCCTTGAGATACGCGTATGGTTCGACGACATTGAGCTTGCAGGTCTCGATCAGGGAGGCGATGCGCGCCCATGTGCGACCGCCCTCATCATGACCCGCAAATAACGCGTTCTTGCGATTAAGGGCAATCGGGCGGATCGCACGCTCGACCACGTTGCTGTCCATCTCGACGGTGCCATCATCAAGGAACAGCTTTAGCCCATCCATGTATTTGGCGATGTAGCTGAGCTTCTCACCAAGCCGTGATTTTGCGGAGATGCGGGCGCGGGTTGTTTTGAGCCAGACCTCGAAGTCCTCGATCAACGGTTTGGTTTGCTCTTGGCGCGCGGCCTTACGCTGTTCAGCGGATTGCCCCCTGATGGCGTCTTCGATCTTATAGAACTTGGCAATGCGTTTGAGCCCTTCTTTGGCGACGGGCGATCCATCGCGGTCATGCACTTCCTTAAGCTTGCGTCGCGCGTGCGCCCAGCAATACGCCAGTTTGACGGGGCCAGAATTGCGCCCCGGCTTGGTCAGGGCATTATAGCCCGTATAGCCGTCAACTTGCAGCGTACCGCTAAAGCCCGTTAAGAAGTCTGTCGCATGTTTGCCGCCGCGTCCATCTGCGTAGCAGAAGACCACACCAGGTGGAGCCGTGCCGCCGAAAGGGCGCTCATCGCGGGCAATGGCCCAGAGATAGCCTGTTTTGGTTTTGCCACGTCCGGGGTCCAGCACCGGACAGCGCGTCTCATCTGCAAAGAGTTTGTCTGATCTCTTCAGTTCTTTGAACATGTGATCCACCACTGGGGCGAGATGGAAGGACACCTTGCCCATCCAGTTGGCCAGCGTGGAGCGATCAATGTTGAGGCCTGATCTGGCATATATCTGGGATTGACGGAACAGCGGGCAGTGATCCGCATATTTGGACACGCTGACATGGGCCAGTGTGCCTTCTGTTGGCAGCCCACCCTCGATCAGATGTACAGGGGCCAAGGCCTGCACCACACCACCCTGCTTGCTTGGGCAGGCGTACTTGGGGCGGATGGCCACAATGACCTTTGGCTGCGCGGGGACAATCTCTAGTCGCTCGGTGATATCTTCACCGATACGCACCATATCCCCACATCCGCAGGGACAGACGATACTGTCGGGCTCAATGATCTGTTCAATCCGTTCCAGGTGATCAGGCAGGTTGCCAAGGTTGCGCTGCACAGGCTTGCGCTTCTTGCGCGGCGTGGTCATCTCGATGGTGTCTGCCTGCTCTTCCGCTTCGGATTGGGCGACCTCAATGTCCTCGAACGCCAACTGGCGTTCATCTTCCGTCAGCTTCTCACTGCGCGCGCCGTAAATTACATGGTTCAGTTCTTTGACAAAGTGCTCCAACCGCGCGTTCAGCGCCTCAAGCTCGGCGTTTTGGGCTGCGAGGGCGGCGGTGCGCTCTTCCAGTTCTGCATTCCGTTGACCAAGACCCAAAACGACTTCTCGCACCTCCGCAGGAAGGGCCTCCAGATCAAGGTTTTTAAGCGCGTCAAACATAAGCAATACTTACCAAAATAGCACTATGTTTGCACGGCATTCCGTCCCACATCTGGCGTGTCGATTCACTCTGTCGCACCCGGGCGGCGGGTCCGCTTCGCCATCACACGCCGCCAATCTAAACCTTCAAACAAAGCCTCAAACTGCGCCTTCGTCAGCCGTATCATGCCATCCTGCACTTTCGGCCAAGCGAACTTGCCCTGTTCCAACCGCTTGTAGCACAGCACCAGGCCAGAGCCGTCCCAAAGCAACACCTTAATCCGGTCGCCGCGTTTGGCGCGGAACACAACAATGACGCCAGAATGCGGATCAAGGCCAAGTTCGCGCTCGGCCAGTGCCGCCAAGCCATCGTGGCCTTTGCGGAAGTCTACGGGCTTGGTCGCGATCACGATCCGAACCGCTTGGCTGGGATAGATCACGCCTGTGCCAAACGTTGTGCGATGTCGGCAATCCGTTTAGGTGTTGTGCTCTTGGGCAGGCGGACAGTTATAGCGCCCACCGCGATCTCGACCCCCTCAAACGCTGCTGGAAGCGCCTCGGGGATCACGGATAGATCGGCAAAGGCAGGGCTGTGATCCGCTTCCTTCTTGCGCTTTGCCGCCGTGCGCCAAGTCGAAAGCTGCGATGCTACAATCCCGTGCCGTCGCGCCACCATCGCAACAGTCGCACCAGGCTCATAACTCTCAGCAACAATCGCCGCGCGTTCCGCCGCAGAACGGCGCACGTTCTTCTTGCGAACACCGCCGCCACCAACATTATCAAGCATAACAATCCCTCCGAAATCGTTGGAGGCAAGAATCTCACATCACGGATGCGGCCGATACCATGGGGTCTACACATCGCTTACGATAAAGGCAACTTTGAATTCAGAGAACGCCTAAAGATCCAGCTGGTGCGAGAATTTGGCGCGGCTTCCAGCGATCACATCAATGCCACCGTGGAAAAACTGACGCGGCAAGGCAAACTCTGATTACCGGAATGAGCCGTCTGGCTGCTCTTCTAAATCAACCACATCGTCTCCCCTGCTGCCAAAATATGGCTTTGGGTTTTGAGCCCCCGTAGTTAGACGATCAATGGCCGCGCAAGTCTTGTCGCTTTCCGCTTTTAGCCAACGGGCGTTTGCATCGCCGGGATCTCGAGTTTCAGCTTTTTGCCAAAACGCCTGGCGTTCACGTTCCCACCGCGTGCGTTTTTCATCCGATGTTTCCGGCTTTGGCCCATCAAATTCCATAGCTTTTGGTGAAGAAGTTTGACTATCATACCAAAGTTATCACTACTTGGTCAAACTGGAGTCCGCTAAAGTGAGCTACCCTGTCATCAAATGGGTTAAGGGGAATCCTTACCTGTATGTGCAGGAAAGTTACCGGCTCAAAGGGCAGGTGCGAACCCGAACGTTGCAGTATCTTGGCCGCGCGACGGCCCTTGATGTCATCCAAGTGCAACAGGGGTTGTTCTCGCCGGAACGCAGCGCAATTGATGCGCAGGCTACTTCGGGCTCATATTACGATCAGCGCTTCACCTCGCAGAGCCCTCTCCCAGGTTCTGACAATCTTGATCCTCAGGTACAATATGAGTTGGCCAATCCCCCAATTCCGCCCTACAGCGGCGCGGATAGTTTAACACTGGCAGTTCTGGATGAGTTGGAGGGGAAGACATTCATCTCGCGGCAGTTCGTATTAGACTTGGCCCGCGTTCCCGGTTTGAAACCCGCTGAAAAAGAGCTGATCGAAGCTATCCTGGCTGAGATCGACGGCGAGCGGGTGCCCGTGGACCTGTTCGCCCGCCGACTAGAACTTGAACTACTGCCAATTAATCCTGTGGAAATCCATACTCAATGGGACGAGTTTCAACTGCCGGAAGAACATCAGGATTACGACTTTGACTACGCAGAAATCATTTACGCCACCCCCTTCCCCACGCCCGGTGGTCGGGCTCATTTTTCTCGCGAGGACGCCGCTGCAAATTACTTTGCCCATGTCCGCTGCCAAACCGATGCAGATGCCAACGTGCGCCGCATTTTGGAGCTGCAATCTGATTTGTACCAAAGCCACCGATCAGCCGATGACTTTCAATTGCAGCCAGGCAATCCGTTTCTGGAGACGTCGACCTGTGCTCAGGAAGACTTCGATCGTTTGGTGGCTTACCGTAAGACCTGGTGGCAGCGCACTCTTAAGGAAGAAATCCGCCGGGCTGCGCGCGATGGATTAGCAGAGCTGCATTTCCCAAATGCTGAAACAGCCGCCTATATCGAGCAGTTTGCATCTCCCTCAAGCGATGACTTGATCCTTGACGACTTCCGGCCAGGAACAGATATCGAGACCTTTGGTGAAGACGCTCTCGTGCTTGAGGTCTATGGCAATGACGTGCTGTTGTTGAACACTTATGATATTGAGCGGCGAGACAACTGGTCTGAAATTCGCAGCTCAGAGATCAGCCATTTCGCAACAGAAGTTCTGCCATCAGATCCAGAAAGCTATGGTTGGGAAGGCACCAATGTGCCGACTACTGAAGACCTATCTGATTTGGCAGAAACATACTTTGATGACGAATATCCCACTGCAAGCGATTGGGCAGAGCGAGCCACTCGTGAGCAAGGACAGTTCCACGTGGCTGTGGATACGCCACATGGCGACACAGCAATCATACAATCCAATTCAGATCAAACCTACTGGCACACAGTGAACGAGCATAATCCATATGAACCAGAAAATCTTAGCGACGGCCAGCGACGGGTACTGAGTTTTTACGAACGGGACATTCCCAAGTATCTCAAAAAGCTTGGCCACACTGTTACCCTCGAGCAAGATGACTACGGCATTGAGTGGAATTCAATAGCGCTTTCACCCGATGATGATCGGCCGATAAAGGCACTTTAGATGCGAGTTATCACTACGCCTTCAGTGGGGGTTTCCGTTCTAAACGGTATAGCTTCGTGGCTCCAATCGGCCAGGTGCACCACGGCTTGCCACTTGCGAGCTGCCCGTTGGCGCGGCTGGTAGCGTTGTAGGTGCAATACATATTGCCGGGATCGATCAACCGTCCACGCGCCCTCATCAAGCGAGTTTGTCTGCATAGCCAGCCAGCGCAAGAATTCATGCACGTCATCCAACCAGATTTTGCGCGCAACTCTGTCCACGAACTCTCCCTCCTGGAAACACCGCTTCGCCCGCTCCCCTATCGAACGCTCAGTGCGGTCAATTCGCTGAAACGTGGATATCATCTTCCTCATCGTAGGAACCCTAGACGCATCGTCAAATTGATTTTATCACTACAGGTAAGCATAAAAAACTGTGAGGTCTCAGGTACCCTACTTAGCGATCAAAAAGGTACATGGTCGATACTACGGCTATATGCAGGAAAGCTATCGCGAGGGTGGCCGCGTTCGCACGCGAACGATTGAGTACCTAGGCGCTGTGGAACCTGCCGTGGCGCAGCAAGTCAGGGCCACCCGCGAACAACTTGGACAAGCCGACATGGCCGCGCTCGTCACATCAGTGCGCGCCGCAAGCACGAACATCATCGGCACCGCCACCAGTACACCGCAGATCCAAACAGAAGCCTCTGCCCCACTCGAGGCTAAACCGCTTGAACAAGAGCCGCGCCCCAAATCTGTTGATGCGACTAACAGGCCAGAGCCAATGGACATTAAATCCAGTAAGCAAAGCGCGCCAAGCAAAAGTAATTTTATCACTACAGGTACACTGACGCCCACTTTGCGCCCGTTTGCAAAAGCTCTAAAATTTCCAAGCACGCTCAAAGATCACAGCGTCAGCGAAACATCCCTCCAAAAAACACACGCCCGGTTTGGCGAGCGCCTGAAAGCCATGCAGATCAATCCAGCTGCCATGCCAGATGTCGAAATTAAGTATGGTCACCCAGATGGGATGCGCCGCAATCGTGATGGCTCCTATACCGTCACCGCCTCGCGCAAGAGCCAGAACAAGCGCCACCAGATCAACAAGACCAAGTTATGGGAACACACACGCCAAGCCATGAGCCTAGCCTATCTGGACGCTTTGGCCGACGAGCGCCCCGAGCTGCATCATCAACTTCAATCGCAATTGGATGCCAGCCATCAATCCACCAAACGCCTGTTGGTCAACGCACTTGCACGCGCCGCGACGCCAACCGAAAGATTGGCTTTATCACTACAGCTCTACTTCTGGTCAAGCGTGCCGCAAAAGCTAACCAAGACCCTTCAGGCAGAAGAGTTCGGCCAGGCAAGTTTTACCACGCTGAAAGATTGGCGCGCAGAAGCCGCTCACCTTCTCTCCACAGCCCACAAATCCGGCTGGGACGGGGTCGTGCAAAACAACAAGAAAGCCCGGCGCAAACTCAAATCCACTATCACCAAACACCGCACCACATTCGATCGGATGGGCCTGCTTGATCGCCTTAGTGCGCAGCTGTCTGGCAAGCGCCGAAAGCTGATCCGAGAGATGATGGCAGCGGAAGAAAAGCTGCGCGCTGTTGATCAGCTGGATATGCGGATCAATTTGCTGCGCAAACATTTCCCGCTCTAGCGTTTCTACCGAACAGTTCTTCTTTGCCCAGTTTTTCGTTTGAATTTTTGTTCATTTTATTCAGCTGAATTTTGTCCGGCCAGTTCATTGAATTGGAAACTGGAGTGATCGGCTTGATTGCATGGCTGGAAGGGGGGAACGCTTTGATAGAAAAACAATCCATCGGAGCGCGGGCGGTCACAACCGGATTATATGAAGGGTGAGCGAGCGAGAGAGGAAGACGCTCAGGATGACGAAAGAGAGAAAGAGACCAAGTGAGGTTGGAAGTTAAGTTATGGAATCTACCTATGTCGTTGTTCTTGCAGGCCAAAATCCCTGCTTGCCGAATGTCGAAACCAAGCCCTAAACTAAGGAAAAACCCAAGGCACTGTTTCAGCTTAATCAGTGGGTTACCGATAGCATTCCAAGGGATCAAATATGCAGCCCATTCTAGAGAAAGCCCTGCACAAGGTTGATGGCCTACCCATCACCTCGGACGGCGCGCCCCTCAACGCCAATGACGGTGTGGTTGGTACATGGACGTTGCAAAACGCTCTCAAGCTAGCAGTCGATGTCGTCAGTGACGCCGCAAGTTACACCGGCGCGTTCATGTCATTTGATCAGCTGCAAAAGCGCCTGAATGCCAAGGACATCAAACTCATCGCGCCTCACATTGATGATCCCGTCTTTGATCCAGCACACATTATCTACGACGCACCAGAAGAGCGCGAGATCGCCAAATCCTATCGCTACCACCAAGCCTTAAGAATTTATGAGACCGCGCTGCTGGCTCATCAAGGCGAAGCCGCAAAGATCGATCATATCCGGCGATACTTCGGCTATGGGTTAGGAAACTATCTCAGTTACGCCGACGCTGAAATCTCCCAGCTGGTGCAAACCCCTGAAGGCCAAGACGAGGTCCAAGCACCCCCCTCGCCTGTTTCACCTCTGACAGCCTTTCTCAGTAAAAACCGCAGCCTGCCGATCCCTGAAGCTGCGGCAGAGTTTGGCACGTTCATTGTTGGCAATCACGGCTCTGGAAAATCAGAAGTTATCAAGCAGCGCGTGTGGCACTATCTCAATAAACCCGACCTGCGCGAAACGATCATTGTGATTGACCCTCACGGCGAAATGGCCCCTGAGATCGCTCGGATGAAGCCGCTCTATGGCACCGATCGCTTGGTCTATATCGACCCCACGCTTGATCCCGCATTTACCCCCTGCCCCAATCTTTTGAATACCGATGACAAATCCAGCGACAACCTGTTTGTGGAAGCGACGCTATACGGTGAGGCCCTGCGCGCCATCTCAGGCACGGCAGATCCCACCGGCACCGGCAACATGGAAACCATCTGCCAGAACTGCGCGCATGTGATCTTAGAAAACGACAACTATAATCTCAAAGATCTTATGGATTTGCTCAGCGTCGAACCTCCCAAACGCGACAAACCAGCCAAGCCCTATCCACAGATATATGAGGATGCCTGCCACAATTCTCCCAACCCAATCATCCGCGAGCATTTTCAAAACATCTTCATGCATGGCAATTACGGCATGGCCAAGAACGCGCTGTTTGGGCGCTTAGAGCGCATCATCACATCGCCAGTGCTGCAGCGCATGTTGCTCAACCCACCCACCTTTAACGTCGGCAAATTGCTGGAACAGCGTAAGGTGATAATCATCAACCTGCCGTTCAAAGATCTCACCGAACCAGTCACCCGCATGATCGGCCAACTGCTCATGGCCCAGATCACCATGGCCATCCTGAAACGTAAGTTTGGTCAATCCTCCGGCCAGCACCCGGTGCATGTGTTCATCGATGAAGCTCAGCATCTCGTGACTTTAGAGACCGCCAAGCAGATCAATGAGCTGCGCAAGTTCGGCTTCAACCTGACACTCGCCACGCAGTACACCGAACAATTCCCGAGCAAGACCTTAGAGGCTGTCAAAGGCTTGGGCGTGCAGATCGCGGGCTTTTGCGCTGGCAAAAATCTGGAGGCCATGAACGCGGCATTCGATCTTACCGGTAAGTCAAAAGACTTGGATGAAACTACGATTTTGCAAAACCAAACCGTTGGTAATTTCTATCTGCGCTCACGCGGCGCTGAAGATGCGCCGCCAATCTTGCCGCGCCAGTTTCAAGTGGGGACCGATTTGTTGTTCAAGGGCGCTAAGTGGCGCGAGCAGAACGCCGCTCGGTATATGACGGACGCTGAATGGGAGATCACCAAGCAGCAGCAGTTGGAGAGTTACTACTGCCCAACATCAGATCTGGGGCAGCGCCACTCTGACACCGCCGCGCGCCAAACAGTGGGTAAAGCAGAGCATCCAACCAGCAAATCTAGCATCCAAGCTGCGATTCAGAACAAGACCGCATTAGATCCAGGCGCAGGGTACGAGTGAAATGATCCATCTCCCCCCAGCCGCCTTAAGCATCATGAGGGCTCTGTGTCATTACCACTACCTGACCAAACCGCAGATGGTGGGCCTAGGCCTGGCAAAGTCCGTTGCAAGTCTGGAAAACCACGCTCTGCCCTACTTAGCGCCCACTGTGGATGCCAAAACCGGTGAAGAAAAAATCGCGCCCGGAAAGCGCAAGAACGCATATTTCTGCCTCAGCCTGCGCAATGGCAAGTTTGCCCCAGGCGAACGCCCCAGCAAACATCACTACATGTATTATCTGACGCAGACGGGCCTCGATCGATTGTATCATGCGTTTGAAGATGAATTTATAAGCAACGTCGGCGAACTACAGTTCGATAAAATCTGGATCCCGAAAGAAAAAACCACGCTCACCAACGAGTACTTTCATCGCCGCGCTTATGTGGATTTCCACATCTCATTGCGCCAATGGGTCCAGCATTCCGGTGCAGCCATAGATTTGTTTACCCACGACTACCAAGGCGATCCGAACCGCCCCGAAAAACGTGGTCGTCCTGTATCGATCAATATGGTGACTTGGAATGAGCGCGGCCAGCTCCAAGCCAAGCCCGATGGCTTCTTGGGGCTGACCATCAAAGACACGCCCAGGCTTTTTGTGGTTGAGCTGCATAACGAGAGCGTCACCGAACTTGTTATCGATCAGCTTTATCGGAACTTTGCTGCTTCAACCGCGATTAAGGAAAAATTCCCAAACTACCCTACCAAGAGCGCGCCGTTTGTCCTCTCGGTTTATACCGATCCCGCCATCATGAGATCCGTGCAAAAACAGGTTCGCCAAAGCCCTGTGTTTGAAGAGGTGCTGCCCGGATTGTTTTTTGCGCATCTCGACGAGCTAAAGAAAGATTTTGCAACGGCATGGCGCTATGCAGACGGATCGCCCGTGGGGATGTTTCGGTGAGATTGGACCTAAATAAGAAACGCAGGGCGCACTGTTTTACGAGTTTTAAATTGAAGATCACGTGCCTCAAGATCACCTATTGCCGTCGATAGATTCATTCGATCGCGAATGCACCTGACGTATTAACGGCTAAAATGGATTTAGGATTAGCTACTTTGCTCGCCATCATAGGTAAATCTACTTGGCAGGACATATTGCGTCTTGCCTTTCACCGCTTCCGGCGGACATCATGAAATCGTTGAAAAATTAGCGTTTTGGGAAGCTCATTTCCCGCTGTGGAGATTAAAGATGGATGAGACTTCTGACGGTCAGCACACTGCAGGTAACGCAATTGGTGACTTGGAAGGTGTTGTGTCTGAAGGGATTCAGGAAGCAAAAGCCGAATATGACATTGTAATAGAACTTAATACTTCGAGCAGAGTGAACTTTGCATCAGCTCAAAATGACGTGCCCGTTGTCAGATCCCTCTCATTGACCAACACCGGAGAACACGCACTCACAGAAATAGATGTTACACTATCTGCTAACCCCGCAGTGTTCAGAACAAAAACTTGGAAGATTGATCGGTTAGAAGCCGATCAGAGCTTAAGCCTCAACGACCTATCAACACCGCTCGACATCCAGCACTTGTCCGGCCTCAACGAAACAGAGTTTGGGTCTCTTTCGGTTTCGGTTACGCATGCACATGGTGCTCTTTTAGTTGAAGTTCGAACGCTAGAGCTCCTTGCCCGAGACCAGTGGGGTGGACTTGGCGACATGGATCGTTTGCTTGCCGCGTTTGTCTCGCCCAACGACTCAGTTGTCGCATCAATTCTTAAGGAAGCTTCGCTGCTTCTTGAGCAAAGCGGTCATGACGGCTCCTTGGAAGGTTACCAGTCAAATAACCCGCAGCGCGCATGGATGATCGCTGGAGCGATTTGGTCAGCAATGACTGGCATGGGTTTGACATATGCCAATCCTCCCGCGTCCTTTGAAATCGATGGGCAGAAAGTTCGGTCTCCTGCACGGATACGCAGCGAAGGTCTAGCCACTTGCCTGGATAGTTCATTGTTGCTGGCCGCTGCGTGGGAACAGGCTGGGCTGAACCCCGTAATTCTATTTAGTGAAGGGCATGCGTGGGCCGGTGTTTGGATTACGAAGCGTGATTTTGGTCAAGTGACGGAACCGGATGTTGTTACGGTCCGCAAAGCATCCCAAGCGAAAGAATTCATCCCGGTTGAGACGACTTTGTTGACACAACGTCCGACTGTCGGATTCGAACAGGCTGTTGAAGCTGGACATAGTCGTCTTGCTGAAGAGCGTGAGCACGAATTCCGTATGGCGATTGACATAACACGCGCACGCTCAGCACGTATCCGACCTTTGGCAAGCCATGCAAGTAACGACACTGGCGAAGCTGAGCATATTGAAGCCGCCCCAGCCAAGCTGCCATCACCAATCGAATTTGGTCTTCTTCCAACGGAACTTGTTGATGTTGTGCCAGATACACCGAAAGGACGGATCGACCGTTGGCAAGCTAAATTACTTGATCTATCGCTGCGCAATCGTCTTTTGAATTTCAAGCAAACTAAGCAGACGGTGCCATGCATGGTGCCTAATCTTGCTGACCTTGAGGACGCACTTGCCGCAGAGAAGCCTTTCAAAGCTTATCCCTTGATGGAAGACGACCCTATTGGAGAGCGCCAGCTAGCACAGGCCGACAAAGATGCGATTATTCAAAGCGCGGTCGATGATGCATTTAGACGTGGGCAAATAACTGTTCCTCTGGTCAAGAAGGACACTGAAAACCGGCTGCTGTCCTTGTACCGCAAAGCAAAAAGTGACGTTCAAGAAGGTGGGACTAACACGCTCTTTCTCGCGGCAGGGTTTCTGCGCTGGCAAAGAGACGGCGACAAGAAAAGTTACCGAGCTCCTTTGTTGCTGGTCCCGATTAAACTTGAACGCAAATCTGCGAGGTCCGAGTTCAAAATCACCCATCACGAGGATGAAGTCCGCTTTAACTCTACTCTTTTGGAGTTTTTAAAACGCGACTTCGATTTAATTCTCCCCGAATTAGAGGGTGAGCTTCCGCGAGACGAAAGCGGGATCGATGTGCCACAGGTATTCGAGTGGATGAGGTCGCGTGTTCGCGACATTCCTGGTTTTGAGGTTGTGGAGGAAATATCGCTTTCGACATTTTCTTTCTCTAAGTTCCTAATGTGGAAAGACCTGGTCGACCGGACTGATCAGTTGCGTAACAACCGCCTTGTCGCACATTTAGTCGACAACCCTGAAAAGACATTTGAAGCTGGTACAGGGTCGCCGATAGCGCCCTATGAAATTGATCGGCGCGTTGCACCAAAAGACTTGGTAACGCCACTACCTGCCGATAGTTCACAATTGGCAGCCGTCGTTGCTGCGGCGGAAGGACAAGACTTCGTTCTGATCGGCCCGCCAGGCACTGGCAAAAGTCAAACGATTGCGAATATCATTTGCCAGTGCATTGCTCATGGCAAGACAGTTCTCTTCGTAGCCGAAAAGGCAGCTGCACTAGATGTTGTTCAACGTCGTCTAGTGTCGCATGGCTTGGGTGACGCAGTATTGGAACTTCATTCAAACAAGACTGACCGCAAACGCGTTTTGACCCAACTTGGTCGGGGCTGGGACAGAGCATCAGCTGCAAGCGAAAGCGAGTGGATTGCCATAACGGATAAGCTTCGCATCAAGCGCGATCAGCTAAATACCTATGTTGAAGCCGTGCATACTAAGGGGACGCAGGGATTTTCTGTTTATGACGCTGTTTCATGGACTGCTGCAAAACCAAAAGGACTACTACTTCAATTCGAAGACAAGGACGCACACGATCAGCTAAGTTTTGAGGCCATTCTCAATATGGCCGAAGAATTAGGGCAGACCTATAAAGCCGTTGGCGACGGACCCACCTTGCTTCTAGTTGGTCAAGCTGAATGGTCCTTTGCATGGGAAGAACAGATCATCGATCACGCAAAAAGCTTGCGTGTCGCAATCGAGAGGGCGAGCAGATCAGCCGCCGATCTTGGCAATAAACTTGGCCTTAGACCTGAAAATGCAACATCACCCGAGCGTCTGCAAAATCTAACTGCTTTGGCACAACGCGCCAACGATGACGCGAAAAATTTGAAGTTGGTACCTCAGCTGTCAAAGAGCGAACTGAATGTCGAACTGGACCGTTTCACCACGGCCTGCAAAGCGCTCAACCAAGCTAAGAGCCAGCTGCAAGCAAGCTACTCTGAAGATAGCATAATAGGATTGCCCTTTGGGCAATTGGACGCTGACTGGCGTGCTGCCAAGGTCTCCACTTGGCCATTTTCCTCGGTGAAAAAGGGGAAGGTTCGCAAACTCCTTCAAACTTACGCATCCTCAGGTCAAGCAAACCCAGAAATCGAATTGCGTGCAATAGAAGCTGCACGCAAACAGATTGACTTACTAAGCCAAATACCTGTCACCCAGCTAGCTGGGGAAGACCGTTCAATTGATCAGCTCGAAACAGTTATTTCCCAGGCGACCTCATTTAGACAAGCTGCGACCGAGATAAAATTGGATGTTTCTGACACGGTTACTTTTGGAGCGGCACTCGCTGCGCTGGTTGAAGGGCCCGATAGGGAACTTCAGCGCGCCCTTGAGGATTGGCGAACCTCAAATGCCGAATTGCAGACAGCTATCACGGACTTTGAGAAGTGCGGAGGTCAAATTCCTTTAGAGATGCCCTTGCGCAACTTGCAAGAGTCCGTGGATCAAACTCTTTCAGAGCGTGCAAGACTGGCGGACTGGACCCGCTGGAAAGACGTCAAAGCCCGCGCTGACATTGCAGGGCTGTCAGCACTATCGGAGGCTATGGAGGCCGGTGAACTAAAGGAAGATACTATACGAGAGTGCCGAAGCGCATATGCTCGGTGGTGGCTACCTCTTGCGATGGATGCATCAGAGCCTTTACGCCGCTTTGCACATTGGGAACATGAGGACGTTATCACGGCGTTCCAAGATTTAGACGACGAAGTGGCAAGACTTGCGCCGATTGAGGTCATGCGCCGAATACATCATCGACTGCCAGCGCGAGACGGCGTTCCGCGCAATTCTCAACTAGGTGTCTTGCGCCATCAGCTTGGACTACAGCGGCCCTCAATGGCAATTCGTAACTTACTTGAAAACCTTGGTGATACCCTTCCAAAGCTTGCGCCCTGCGTCTTGATGTCACCACTTTCTATCGCCCAATATTTGCCAGCAGGTCAGGCAACCTTTGATGTTGTGATATTTGATGAAGCGTCACAGATCACCACTTGGGACGCAGTAGGCGCTATCGCACGCGGCAAGCAATCGATCATTGTTGGGGATCCTAAACAACTCCCGCCTACCAACTTTTTTGGACGCTCTGATGATGGCGAAGGTGACGACGACGCAACTGGGATCTTGGGTGACATGCCTTCTATCCTTGACGAAGTTGCCACGGCAGGCATCCCCACACGCCGTCTGGACTGGCACTATCGCAGCCGAGACGAAGCACTTATCGCGTTTTCAAACCACTTCTACTATGACGGCGGACTGGTCACTTTTCCTGCACCAACCACTGACAGTGAAGCAGTCCAGTTTCACAAAATAGACGGCACTTATGCGCGCGGGACCGGTCGCACCAATGTCGATGAAGCAAAGGCAATCGTAGCGCTGATCCGCAAGCGATTGACCGCTTGGATCAAACTGCCAGAAGAAGATCGACTAACGATTGGCGTCATTACATTTAACGCCCAACAGCAAGGGCTGATCCTTGATCTTCTTGATCAAGTGCGGAGACAAAATACGGAACTTGAATGGTTCTTCGCAGATGAACGTGAAGAACCCGTCATCGTAAAAAACCTCGAAAACATCCAAGGTGATGAACGCGATGTCATGCTCTTTTCCATCACTTTTGCCCCGGATATGGCGGGTAAGCTCACAATGAACTTTGGCGCACTCAACTCGGATGGAGGCGAAAAACGCTTAAACGTTGCAATCACTCGTGCGCGAAGCGAACTGCACGTTTTCGCATCTTTGACACATGATCAAATAGATCTGTCACGAACCCGCGCGACTGGTGTCCGTGACCTGAAAACCTTCCTCCATTACGCTGAAAGTGGGCCAGTCGCACTTCCGGCCCGAGACGAGGGATCACTCGGTCCAGCAGAGAACCCATTTGAAGAAGCGATCGCTACTGCATTCCGCGCAAAAGGTTGGGAGGTCAGAACTCAAATCGGTGTCTCCGGCTTCCGGATTGACTTGGGAATTGTAAACCCAGACCGCGCAGGCGCTTACTTGGCAGGGATTGAATGTGATGGCGCGACCTACCACAGTTCTGCCACCGCACGCGATCGAGACAAAGTTCGTCAGGCCGTCCTTGAGAACTTGGGGTGGAACATACTACGGATCTGGTCGACCGATTGGTTCCGAAATCCTCCCGCAGTTGTCGAACGTCTCAATGAAGCACTTGAAGCGCTTCTTGAACAGAATCGAGCCGAAAAAGCGGCAAAGGAAGCAGAAACTGTTGAAGAGCCGTTGGACATACCAAGCGAGCCGCGTGCTTTACCGCCTCCAACGGTCGAAAAAGTTGAACAGACAGTTCTCCAACTTGAGCATGATCCAGTAGAAAATGACGAACAAACCAGCCTGTTCGTGGATGGAGCACACAGCTCCAAGCCTACGGCAAACGTCGCACCGGCTACAACGCCGGACCCAGACCGGTTTTATGATCTATCATACATAGGTGAACTCAGGCAGCTGGTTCAGGAAATCATCCAAGAAGAAGCGCCAATTCCCCTCCGCAATCTTGGAAGAGAGGTTGCAAACCGTCACGGATGGCAGCGCACAGGCCGTCGCATCATGGAGCGCGTCGAGCGTGCGATGGATGATGCAGAGTTGCATGAAGAGTTTGGGGTTCCTTTCGTTTGGGCTGCGGGCACCATCCAAACAAGGAGTCCATTTCGCGGTCTTGCTGAGCGATCAATTCAAGATGTTTCGCGGACAGAAATCGCTTTTGTACTTGATCAGATCGGAAATGATTTATCAACTTCGGATGATCAGATTGGAGACCTTGCGCGTCACTTAGGGGTCTCGCGCGTCAGCAATTCAGCACGCGAATATCTGAAGAAAATTGCTTATTGGTACGAGGCGGAAAAATAATTTTAACTCCAGGGATTCTCACAAGAGAAGCCTTTAAGCTATTTCTAGGCTGACCCAGATTGATTTTTTATGGCGACGCAACCGTCGGCAATGCAGGCTCGGTTACATTATGAAAGGTTCGTGTCGGATGTCCGGTTTGGCCCGTCTTGACGAAACTCAATAGAGGCCATATCTGTTAGTTGGCCCAAACGCAGGCCAGTGTGTCCGCCATGCAAAGCCAAGCAGCGTATTCAATCATATTTTGCAACCCGTGCTTATTGCACGGTGTGATTAGCAGCGGACACCTAGTCAGATCCCATTGGAGATGACACATGTCAGACTATCATATTAAAAAGTTAAGAACGTTGGGCAAGAGATACGCGCGAGCGACCACTAAGGCCCACATTGTAGCATTAAACGCCCTAGCAACGGAGTTTGGGTTTAAACATTGGAAAGCCCTCACCGATGCGGCGAAGAGTGGTTGGCAGATCAACGACGAGGATATCGCTCGGGCCGAAGCATTCGTTCGCGAAGCTGGGGGCAAAACTCAAGAAGGTGCTCCGCAACGTGGTGCAATCTTCTTCAGTGAACCAGCATCGGAAGAAGGTGAGCTTTGCGGACATCAATACCAGATTAGAGACTCACTCGGGGACGTTTTTATCTCAGGAACGGGATGGGATCTACGAATTCCAGAAGCCCCGTACAAAACGCCCGTCTTTGAGATAGATGAGCGCTATTCAGAAACAAGCCCGGCCAAAAATTCCGATTTTCAAGCAGAACTTCTTAAGATCGCTCAAGAACGCAGTACGCGAATTCGAGCGCAAATGGCGGTCGATTGGCCGCGACGGTCAACAAAAGCGGATCACGACGGGATAGCTAGAGATCCACTGAGTGGCGCTGAAGCCGTCACTTGGTATTGTCACAGCTGTGATGCACAAATTACGGGTGAACAAGTTGCGGAAAACTTTTGGCATTGCCCCAATTGTGGCACTCATCCACTCAATCTCCACGCCGAACCATTTGATGAACAATTTCCGGGGGAACAAGCGCAAACCCCAAACCCAGAGCTACGAATGAAAGCAGAGGTACGACTTGTGGAGCCACGACTTATGTTGCACGTGGATGAAGAAACCGTCTCGACACTGATCCGGTGTGCGTTGCTCGAAGACGCGACCAGCGTCAACGAACGGCTTGGTGCCATGCGCGCGAAGATAAGCCTTATTGATAAAGAAGTGGTCTGGATCACCTTCGACGAACTGCTTTGGCCAGAAGATAAGGAGACAACGTCAGCATTGGCGGTTGCGGCGAAACTGGGGTTCGAGGTCGAGCTAGAAGTTTCTTTGTTCTCAGAACCGTTTGCTTGGCCAGATTTGGGCAATTTGACTTCGGATACTACCAAGTTCGTGGAAGTATTGACTGAAGCCTATGAAGAGCACGGCGTTATCAAGCGCTGACGCTGTTAGTACAGCGTGAGTTAGGTGGTCGGCTTGAAACTTCGACCACCTGCTCTGACCAACACAGGTGTGAGTGGCGTAGTAGGACGTCCGATTTGAGCCGTGCCTCCCTCACAACGTCACCGCGATGTCCTCTAACCTGGCAATCCTCCCGGCGTTCTCTTTGCTCTTCTCACCGCGCACGCGCCCTTCGCTCATCTCACGCAGTCGCTCCAACTCAGGCCCAATTGTCGGCACAACGCGCGGCTGCTCTGCGGTCTTGATCGGCGGCATGCTGGTCCCCTGCCGCAGCGCCTTGCGCTGATAGAACGGCGTGAACCGCTGCAGAAATCCAGACATGTTTGAGTGAAACACTATCAGCGTGTTGTCGGGGATTTTGATGATAGCATCCTCGTTCATCAAGTTCTCTTCGCGGTGGATGCGCTGGCCTTGTTGTTCCAGTGCAATGCGCTGTCGACCCAGGCGGCGTTCCAACTCTTTGGCCAATTCCAAATCCACTCCGCCAAAATAGAGCTCGGTTTGCAGCGCGTCGCGGATGGTACGCGCCTTGGCGCGGCCATAGCGATCCTCTAACTGCGCCAGGCTTTGCAAAAAGATCATCGCGCCCAGCCGGTATTTTCTGGCAGTGGCGATGACGTTATCGAAATCAGGCAATTTGAGCTGACCGAACTCATCGAGCAGGCAGAACACATCGAGCTCTCGCTCTTGGGGCAGATGCTCGCGCAGCGCGCCAAACAGATCGGTGAAGAAAAGATTTAAGATGAACCGATAAAAGCTGACGTCCTGTTCGTTGACCTTCACGTAGAGCACGGTTGGACGTTTGCGCAGCGATTGAAAATC
The DNA here is from genome assembly GCA_964035545.1 of Bugula neritina. Classification (NCBI taxonomy): domain Eukaryota; kingdom Metazoa; phylum Bryozoa; class Gymnolaemata; order Cheilostomatida; family Bugulidae; genus Bugula; species Bugula neritina. The sequence goes on along the minus strand of CAXIUT010000257.1, from coordinate 23,122 downwards.
AAACGTGGTCTTTGCCGTCAGTCGAGCGATTTCAGGACTGGCGAGCGCCGTCAGCGCTGTGTCCGCCGTTGAAATAAATGACAGCACTGTATTGGGGTTTCCATTCACCAGCGTGCGGTAATCTTCCCACGTAGCTGGATCATTGCGGGTGGCCTCGGCCATATAGCGGTCCATCACGCTAAAGCCAGGTTTGGCACTGAACACATCGAAATGCGCCAGTAAGGTACGTAGGTTTCCCGGATGGCATTGCGCCGGGTCTTGGGCATAGAGCGCGCCAGAGAGCACGCGCAGAACCTTAGTGGCTCCGTCATCCCAGAACGGATCGCCCTCATTGAGCGATGCGGCTTGCACCAGGGCAGCGCAGGCACGGTGCCGTTCAAGCAAGGTGGTGCAGCGCTCAAACGGGTTGTAGCCAATCCCCTGCCCCGGGCGCATCAGATCCAGCACTTGGATATCGCGGCCCTCGGCTGCCAGTGTGCCGGATGTCAGCTCGAACAACTCGCCTGAGGTATCGATCACCACCAAGGATGCGTTCTTCAGATGAAACAGGTTTGGGATACACAACCCCGTGGTTTTGCCCTTTCCAACGCCGCCCACGACCAGCACGCTCTGAAACGACTTTTTCCGCGACAGCGCGCGGTACACCCCGTCGATCAGAAATCCGGCGTTGCGCTCACTGAGCAGACGCCAGCGTTGCCAAGCAGACATGAAGCTGGCGCTGCCCTTTCCTTGGCTTCGTCTCTCTCTAAAGCGCGTGATGCCCCATAACACAGCAGCAATCGCCAAGCAGGCGCGCCAATATCGGATTATGCGGCGGTTCATAGTCTTAATGGGTTATATGGTTTGGTAACTCTTTCGCGCCCCGTTGCATGCTCGGTGCCGGTGGTGCGCCTCTCTGTCAACTGATCCAAACGATGTTCTAAGATCTGCATGCGCTGTGCCATCGCCTCAAAGGCGCTGAACAGCCCTAGACGGCTCAAGCGGTGGCGCTTGCCACTGGCTTGCTGCAGTACGCCCCAGGTGCGGCCTCGTCGGTAAAGCGCCAGGCCTTTTTCGCTCAGCGCATGCCTCACATCATCAATCCAGCGAGCGCGGGTAAAGATCTCCGACAGTGTCTCGGCCAACTCAGCGCGCTTGGACGCGCGGCCCGTGCGACGTGTCAGATGATCCTCTGCATGGCTGCGGCGCTTTTGATTGTAGTGCTTGCGGTGCTGCCAAAGCTTTTCCGGCAGTACTTCAGGCCAGCGCGCGCATTTGAATACCTCCAGCTCTTCAATGAGCTGGGTAAAGCGCGCTTTGGGCAGTCGGACCCGGCGCGGGGATCTGACCTCATTGGCAGAGATCACCAGATGCAAATGCGGATGCTTGGTTTCCCAATGAACCTGCCCCCAAACCAGCTGGCGCGGTGCACGTCCTTTGACGTACTGAACTGCCAGCTCAAACAGCATTGCCTCCACCGCCGCCTTGTCTTTTTCCTTCACCGGCTCCGGCAGTGCGATAATCTCATGATAGCACCAATTGCCACCTTGGCGCGGACGCAAAAACCGTGCGTTTTGCTCAAATGCCTGCTCCACTGCGGCCAGATCGTTTGGATCAACCATCAGGTTACGGCTGAAAACAGCAGGCTTGCCTGCGCATTCTTGTGCGTTGTTTTGGTCAGTTCTGTTCTTTGCCGCGCCGTCCTGCGCAGCGCCGCGCGCCACATAGGCCAAGAGCTTTCCGAATGAGCGGGTTTTATGACCTAGAGATTTCAGGATCATCGCCGTGATGGGCTGAGAAATTTATCAAGGCTCGCTCGCATTTGGTGTAAACGCTGTAGAGTTTCTGGCAAAACGCGCGTCTGCGCCAGTGGACCAGTCTGCAGACCCGTGAGAAGATCGTGGAGACGCAACATCATGGCGAAAACAGTCTCTAACCGTTGCACCACCACCTCGGGCGGCAGATAGCGCTCTTCGCGGTAGGCCTGCGCTTCCAGCCAAATCTGTTCTCCAGGTTTGCGGGATTTGCCCGCCCGCGCCTTTAACAATCTGTACTCGCCTGGGGAGAGCATGATCGTAACACGGCATCTACGGGCGCGGTACTGTTGCCAGTACTGCTTTTGGTATTCGGTTCGCGGCATTTTTTTGGGTTTGGCCGCAGTCTAGAGCGAGGCAAAAAACCTGTCAAAAATTACAGGAGGTTTTGGCAGGGTGCAGTGTTTGGTAAGCAAATATTGAGAGCCGCAGGGTATTTCTTTGGCAAAAGATAGGGTCATTACTCAAAAGTTGCGAAGGCCAAGTTGAACCGTCCATGGAATCAACTCTAAGTTATGCCACTAAGAAATTTCTTCTTTAGCAAGCATAGAATGCTATGATGCTCTCATTATGAGGTCCAGATAAATGAAAAAATTACTTCAGATCATCGTGCTCACGATTGGATGCTACAGCCCAGCGTCAGCACAAACGAACACGCCAGAAATTCCAAATCCGCAATTTGGCGACATTGCAGCCGTCTTCTCAAATCCAAACTCGCCGACGGGCGCTGTTATTGTTTACAATCCAATTATTTGCTCTCAAATTGGTTTAGCGTGTGCTTTTTTTCAAGTACACGAACACTGTCACGTGGGATTGGGTCACCAATTTCAGCCAGGAATTCACCCGACTTTCAGGGAACGAGACGCCGATCAATGTGCAGCGTCAAGAGCGAGCCCGCAAGCTGTTCTTGTTGCATGGCAACTGTTTATGAACGGTGGCAGCAGTTCGGACTGGCATACTTACGGAACGCCGTCTCAACGCGCGAAAAGGCTTTGCTTATTTGCACAACAGACTGGCAACTGGATCGGGCCAAGCCCTTGCCCATAATTAAATTGTTGATGCCACTTTAGCATCGATCAGTGTGTTAACTTGGTTCACTGACAGCCTTTCGTTAAGTAGGACAATTTGCCCTTATATTTAGCTTTGCTGCACATTTATATCGCAAACTGCCTCTGGGTTTTTATGCCATACAAACAGGTAACTACCGACTGAACCGCTGCTCTGGAATGGCCGCGTATCCTAACGGTACACAATTTTTTGCAAAACCATCCGCGCTCCCGCAGGTCTTGAGGATGAAGTCGCAAGCTTCATCGCGAGACATCATGTCAACAAAAGTCATGTCAGGTTGTACTGGCTTGATACGATCTGCAAGTTCTTGGGCTTTGCCAAATGAAAGTTTGGTGCGCAGGGTGAAAATTCTTGTGTCATATGAGCGTTTGTTGTCGATATCCGCGACCCAAACGGCTCCATATTCTGCTGCGTCCCATTCACTGAGCAAACCATCAGCGCCTCCAATAGTGCAGCCATTTACATAGGCATCGGCAGGACGATCGGGCTTTACTACTTCGGGTTCTTTCCACTCATACATGGTCCAGGAAATATCAATTTTGCCCGTGTGCGCGATATCGCTAGCGATGTCTTCAACACTGGTAACTATCAGCCGATAGTTATTAGTTTCGGACGGTTCAAATGATATTTCGGAAATATAGATTTCAACACCGTTGTTGTCGCGAATAGAGTTGGTTCCGCTTACGATAATGTCACCGTTTCCAGCCTTACCCTTTTTTGACCACGCTTCGCGGACCAAAACGAAAGGCCTAAACTCACTTGACCATACCAGAAAAGACAAAGACGTGCCTTTTTCATAGGACCTGGTTGCACCAATCTCGAACTTATAGGTCCTATCGTTAAATGTGACGCTTGGTGCATCCTTGGACAGCACAGTACTTTCCTCAAACGTGTCTATCTCCACCCATTCTTCTGCTTGCGCAGGTGCAACACTAACAATCATCAACATAATCAATACAAAATATAAAATTCTCATGATAAGTTTCTCCAGCGAAGTTATAAAATGGCGTGATTTGATCAGATCTTGGCCTGATCCGGAATTTCAATCAAGGTTTGGCGATTTTTCCACAGTCTTTGACCTAGCAACCGATGGGTAGTGTCTTATCCACCTAGCCGTCAATTGGGGCATGGGTCTCCCCCATCACCGCCGCTTTGCGGGTCATGTTTGCACAAACATGCAATCTTGCTTCCGCGCCGCTTTGCGGCGGGCACGGCTCACAGGTTCACCAACTCACTTGGCACCTTGGCACAATCCTGCTCTGCAGGATCACCCCTCACTGCTCATTTGGCCGCGCAGCTCTGCTGCGAACTGGCTTAGCGCCTCGGCACTGCGAAGACCGCGCGCATCGCGGATGTCGATCACCCAGATCGTCTCGTCCGCGAAGGTATAGAGGATGGAAAAGTTCGTACTTTGGATCGTGTATTCCCGAACTGTGTCGATGCCCTCGTAGGAATGACCAATGTATGGGTTGCCTTTGATAAGCTCACGCGCCTTGCGAAACGCAGCCAAGGCCGCTGGTTTGCGAAGCTGTGGGTTTTCTCGGTAATACCGATGAAACCAGCGCAAACCAGGCTGGGCCGTTTCCAGAAATTTGAGGTTCATGGGAAGGCTCAGTTAGTGGATCGAGGTTTTGGGAACGATTGCTCTTCATCTGCCGCAAGCCAAGCATCTATATCCTCTTCTGGGATGCCAGGCGCGCCGCGCTCAACCAGCTCCAGCCCCAGGTCCACCAGTTCACGGGTCGCTTTACGCTCTTCTACGAAGTTTCGAATTGCCTGATTAGCAATGTAGGACGCGCTGCGATCCTCATAGCGGGCAATTTGCTCCAGCTCTGATTTTAGCTCGGAATCGATACGAGTGGTAAAGGATGCGGTTGGCATGGTTTTCATTTGCTCGGGTTAGGACATTGTCTTACAGTGTAATTACGATAGGGCTAATGTCAAATCTGAAGCGGTGAAAAAAGAAAAACGCCCCGCCTTCAATGGCGGGGCGTGAGAGCTATCCTGGGGCGCACAGGGCGGGATCTATGATCCGCCGCGTGACAACCGTTTGGATGACATGGGATGCGGCTCAGAGATCAAAACTGAGCTGCGTCAGGTCGGAGGGCGGCGTTGCCGCCTCTTCTGCTTTTGGGGCTGGTGCGCTTTGCGCATCAGTCCCCTTTGGTTCAGCGGGCACTGCGCTCGTTTTCGGCGTCAATCGCGGCTCTGCCGCGAGCTTTGCTGACCAGAAGCCCAAGTGATGCGCTGGGGTATGCCAGATCTCGCGCACCTCCAGACTGAGCGTGTTGCCCACCACGATCTCGGCGGGCACGTTCCATAAGCTGAGCTGCACATAGGCCATGAGAGCCGCCAGACGGTCGATATCCCAGCCTTGCACCCAGAGGGCACGAGCCGGATCATACCCAGCGCCTATGAGGGTCTTAACCACAGCCAGGACCATGCCCCCTGCCCCGCATGCAGGCTCAGAGAGCGTGATGAAGGGACGTCCATCAGCCAGTAGCCGATCTACCCCTTGTATCTGCGCCATCATCTCTGAGACTTCTGGAGGCGTGAAGAATTGGCCTTGATCGCGATTGGCCACTTCCATCTCCATGTAGAGCGGTCCCAGCATATCGCGGGGCTCCGGCTCTAGCATGGCCACAAGATGCGCAAACAGCTCCGGGAAAGCCTTTTGATCGGCTGGCTTGTACAGTGCAATGATCGCCATGTACTCAGCCTCGCGCTTGGGCTCTTTCCAGAAACCGTTGTGCAACGCGCAGGCAGACAGTGTGACGAAGTCGCGAAACACCTCGTAGCGGTGGCGTTCCGGGGCCATGTGGCGGAACAGTTTCTCAAAGGCGGTCTTAGCCGCCAAAGCGGATGGGTCCATGACAGATCTCCTGGGGTTCAGGGCAATCGGTCAGGGACACCCCCAACCGACAATGCCGGTTGAGAGAAAGCCCTTTTGGGCTTCTGGAGATGAGTGTTCCAAGTTTTGGAAATTTGTCAAAGAAACCGGCGTTCAAATTCCGGCTTGCAAGATTTGCGCGATGTCGCCGCGTGGGTATGCTGCACCCTGTAATCCCCTGCCCCATGCGCAAACCCAGCACATCACCAGAGCGGCCTTTCATCAACCGCGACACTCTCAATGAAATCCGCCAAACTGCCGATTGGCAAAGGGCTTTCCTAACGCTCGGCCTGACACGCGATGAAAAGCACAGCAGGCCAGATGACTGGTGGGCGAAGTCACCGTTCAATCCAGAAGAAAAGACCGCCTCGTTCCATATGAACGGGGATCCAAACGGCGGAGGCCGCTGGTACTGCCATTCTTCCGGAAAAGGTGGTGGGCTGCTGGATCTGGTGCAAGCGCTTCAAGGCGGCAACATCTTTGAGGCGGGACGCTGGCTTGTAGATGAAGGCTGCTGTCCCCAGCCCCGCGCCTATCTGGACCAAGGCGCTGAGCCGCAGCAACGGACAAAGCAGAAGCCTAAGGCTGAAAATCCGAGCGGTGAAAAAAGGAAAGAGGCCCCAGAGACGCGCATCAAGGCTAAGAACGCGCCAATACGGCAGTCTTTGCTGCCACTGCTCACAGAGCTCGGCACACATTCCGGCTTTGCCACCCGTGGAATCTCTGAAGCGACCTGCCGCTACCTTGGCTGCGGGTTTCTACCAGCAAACAACAAAAGCAGCCTGCGCGAACGCTTGGTATTCCAAGTGCGATCCGTCGATGATCTGGAAGCCGTGAAACCAAAACCAGCGATCCTCACCCATATGGGGCGCGCCACAACGCCTGAGCAGATCGAAGAGGTCGGCAAATGGACCTACTACAAAGGGTTTCGCAAATCGTTGGAGCTCTACAACATCGATCAGGTGCGGCTTGATCCCGAAGCACAGGCGCAAATCAAAGAGACCGGACGATTGATCCTAGTCGAAGGCTGCTTTGATGTCGCCAAATGCGTCGAGGCAGGAGTCAAGAACGTGCTGGCAAGTTTTGGTACAACGCTCAATGCCGCACAGATCGCCAAGCTGCATCTGCTGAAAGAGATCCTGGGGGCAAATGAGATCCTAGTGTGGTTTGATCGCGACAAGCCTGGAACCACCGCTCAGACCCACGCAATAGCCGCGCTGAAAGCCGATGGGCTCACTGCTAAGGGGTTTGATTGGGATCAGAGATTTCAGTCTGATGTGCGGGTAGATGTTGGCATTCCTGACACTGTGCAGGATCCTGGGGATCTTACAGCAGCTCAAATACAGTGGCTTATAAGGGAAATGGGTGGATAGGTACTTATTTGGATAAATATACTCAATTTAGTAACTTTATTATTTCTACTAAAAATACCATAATTATCAAATTTAGTAACATTACTTGACCTAGTAAGCCTACTAAATATACTATGAAAACATGAAAATTACTGTTTGGAACATAAAGGGGCGTGTTGGCAAAAGTCCAATCGCCTCTGAGCTGGCGCTCCGCAACGATTGGGCGGTCGCCACAAATGAAGCTTTAGATGATGTTACTATCGATGACGTTCTACCAGAAGACCGACTATTGATTGTGCCAGAAGACGAAGCTTTCCCCGATTTGGACGGCTACGACATAGTGTTTGATCTTAAGGGGAGCCTGACCAAAGCCTCAGCCCCAAGTATCAAATCGGCTCTCAGTCAGTCGGACTGGGTAATTGTACCAACGGTGGCTTTGCGTGACACCCTGATTAAGACCAACCGGACACTTGAGGAAATTAGAGATTTCAAGCCTGAGCTGATCGCCAAAACTATCGTGGTGGCCACACACGTTAAGACCAGAGGTAAATTTAACCGCGAGCCGCTGGATGGTGAGCAATGCGTCATGATCCGGCAAGCCATTAAGCAGGGGACAGGATTAGAACTTCCAATGCTACCAATCATGGAGACCACGGCTTTTGAGTGGGCACAAAATGACGGCGTTAGTGTTCAAGAACTCATAGAAGGGACTAAGATTGATGGCACTCCATTTGTAGCCGCCTTCATTGCAAACCGCTTCAAGACCGTATGCGACCAACTTACTCAAATTAACAAGCAACTGATATCATGAGCAAAAATGATCTTTCCGCATTTCAGAGAAAATCGCTTTCTGCGCCGGTTTTGACAGTGGCACCAAAGCCATCTCAAAAAGTGGGCGCGCCAAAAAAGCCAAAAAAGGAAAAATTGTCCCAACGTATACAAACAATGCTCACCGAAGTTGAGTTTGAAAAGTTGGAAGCTGATAGAGGAGCCGTTCCTATGTCAGCTTACCTTCGTTTAAAGCTAAAAGATCTTGGAGTTATCTGAGTATAATTACTATTGTTACTAACTATACTAAAGATAGTAATATTTTTTGAGCAATTTAATTCTTGGTGGCTTGTGAAGCAACTTTTTTGAAGTCTCACACATTGCTCCTGATTCTTCTAAGTGTCTTTCTTTTTTCACTGTCTTTGCCATTTTGTACGACCTATTATTCAGGCTGTATTCTTAATGAAAATTCTAAAAATCTCATGCCTTTGGCAATGTGTTTAATTTATTAGTGTTTAGTATATAGTGTTCAGATACTCCTGAATGGCATTAAACCCTTTCAGCTAAAGAGTTTTTCACGACGTCGCCATACAGGCTAGGTCCCAGAGGCATACAGGCTAGGTCCCAATGCGCATACGGGCTAGGTCCCAGGGGTGAAAAAGTTATCCACAGGTCTTATACAGGCTAAGTCCCAGACTATACAGAAAAGGTCCCAGTGTGTATGATCAATATATACAGGCTAAGTCCCAGGGATCATGAACAACATCATTAAGGCTGAATCGGCTATCCAGTTAGAAATGTTCGATCCGGTCGAAATCACACGACCGGACGTAAACATCGGTCGGTCTGCGGGTCGAATTTTTGCATCTCCATACGCTCGCGACCTAGATCAACCCAAAGTATTTACGTGGGAAGTTGATCGAGGGGGAGAGAAAGCCAAAGCTTCGCTGACAATCACGCCGTTGATGGGAAAAAAGCGCCCTACAACCACGACTCTCAAGGTTTACTTAGGGTTGACGCAACTATGGGAGCTGGCAGGTAAACCAGAGAATGGGGAGGTCGTATTCTCGGCACGCCAGATGGCACATATACTCCACTGGCGTTGGTCAGGAAAGAACGTTGCCCGCCGAATACAGGATCATTTGACCATCCTTAAAGGCACTCAAATTGATTGGCTACGTTCATATACACGGGACTCCAAGGTAGAGACTCGAGTTCAAGAAATGAACATCATTTCTGATCGCTCATACATCGAGAGAGAGGACTCTCTGCGAAGTGAGCTTTTCACGTCTCAACAAACCGTCATGCTCAATCCACGGATTGTTGAAAACATGTTGGCAGGGAATACTAAGCCAGTGAATTATGACGCTTTTCTGTCGATCAAAAACGAAAGCTGCGCCAACCTCTACACTTTGCTTGATAGCTATTTAAGCCAAAAGCGAAAGTGGGAACGGCGGTCGCTAGGGCTCATACGTGAAGAGCTTTTTTTGGGAGGCACGCGATACGACCAGCGGTTTGCTCGTCACGAGTTGCTTAAGCGTTTTGTGCTAGAACTGGACGGTAAAGAGCTTTCTAGCGGTAAATTACAGGTGTGGATTGAGGAAACCAAAGATAAAACCGACTGGAAATTTGTAGCAACAAAAATTCCTCGAACCGCCCCAAAAGGGCGAATACCGCCTAAACAAGCAAACCCCAGTGAGGATATCCCCTACATCATCGAGGGTATTGTAGATGGGCTCAGTCAACTAGGAACAATCCATACCAGCAGCACCAAAATAATTGGCGTGCTGGTGCGGTGGTATCCTCGGCAAATGCTCTTTGACGTACTGTCTCTGCTTAAGGGGGACTATCGCGGCTTGATAAATAAAAGCCCAATTAGGGCTTACATGTACCTTGTCCATGTCGAAGCTCACAAACGAGGTAGGGATTGGATCAAGGAATGCGACAAGAGCTGCCGCCATCGGCCCGAAAACCGCTTATCGTTGGAAGCTTTCATGAAGCAGAAACAAGGGCGCTGAGCGAACAAGAAAACCTCGATATCATGCACACGTACCTAGAAAAACGAGATCAAAAGAAGCGGCAGGCGCGGTTTTACCGTATGGCTGTGCTGCCAAACTTGTTTGGCGAATGGACCCTTGAGCGCCAGTGGGGGCGCATCGGGCAGGGCGGACAAATCCGTATGGATTGGTACGACCAGGAGGAAGACGCCGTGGCGGCATTGGTGCTTTTGGAAACCACAAAACGGCGGCGCGGGTATTTTGTCGAACCGCAACAACTGACCATGTTTGCACTCTAATTTGCCCATGCGCCGCGATGGATTAGACTTCCGCTATGCGCCGCTGTCAGCACACAGATCTGACGCAGTATTGCTAATTCTAAAAGCGAACCCCGCAAGCCCCTGTTTCTTCATGCAATCTTCATGTTCCATGATCAGGTCTCCTGTGTGTACGTGCGTTCAATGCTCTGATATTGCGCGATAAAATGATATAATACGTTCGCTTTTAGAAGAAGCGAACCTTTAGCCCCTCCCATCCATGAGAAAAAAACACCGCTTGAACGGCGCGGGCTGGAACAAGGACCGATCGCAAGGGGTCAAAGTCCACTTCACCGCAGCGGAAATTCGCCAGCTCTCGATCTGGCTGATCAAGCAAGAACAGTGGCACGACTATGCGCTCCTGTCGCTGGCGCTGGACAGCATGTTGCGCTCGGTCGATCTGCTAAACCTTCAGGTGCGCGATGTTTGCTGCTCAAACGGCCAGGTGCGCAGTAAGATCTCGGCAAAGCAAAGAAAGACCGCGAAGCCCGTGCATCCAGAGCTGACCGGCGTGAGCCGCAAGGCGGTGGCGCATTGGATATCTGTCTCTGGCAAGCGGCGCCGTGCGTATCTGTTCACCCGAACCAAAGGCCGTAAAGCTGTCCGAGTTAGTGGGACCACTTTTATTCGTGCACCGACGCCTTCTTTTTATATACAGAAATGGCCAGCCTGGGATTTGAAAACCAGAGCAGAATAGAATAATTAAAATGCCATTAAAGGTGATAAACTAACGTTAAGTCAAATAGTTAAAGTGAAACCGCGTAATCCGCCCCTTGATGAATTTGGCAATTTTGACCGTACGCAATTCCTCTCGTGATCCGGTTCATGTCATACTAACACCTTGCGTTCCTTTAAAATTAACGCTTACCTGTTGTTCAGGAAAAGAGGGCTAATTATGAATTTTTTGCTGCGATTTAGTGTTTCCGCTATTTTTTTTGCTTTTTTTGGAACTTTGGTTCAGGCTCAAGCTAACATCGACATTTGCTCTAACACGGAGATGCAGTCGACCTGTCCTGCAACTTGCGCCCAATTTTCTTGCGGAAATGAAGATTTCCTGTCGAGCAATGTGTCATTCTGCGTCGCAAACTTCTTTGACGAACAGGGGCGCGCAAATGCGAAAGACAATGCGACATGTGCGTCGCTGCTTGGTGGAAAAGCCGAAGGCGATACACAACCTGCTGAGGTCGTCGTGTCGGAGCCAGTAACGGAGTCGGGAGTGGACTGTTCCAAGCTTGGTGATATCTTCGAGCAAGAAGAATGTGAGTTGGCTAAGCTTGCACCCGCGTGCTCATCCACGGTTGTGGAACTTGAAGGGCGATCCGCACTGCTTATCACGGACATCAAATCCGAACTTTCAACCTATGGTGAATTGCTTACTCGAGATTATGGAGACGTAAGCGAGCGCGAAGCGTTGTGCGGATTTACACGAGAAGATCTTAGCGCCAGCTTCAAACTGGCCTCCGAAAATCCGGCAAACTTGCGCTCTCTTCAGCGTCAAGCCCAAGATGTGCAGCAATGCCAGACAGACTGGGAGAACGTCGTGCGCGGGTACAAAACCGAAGGGACTGCGGACGATTTGGTTGATAAATTGGTTCGAGGATCGGAGCAAAAGCTAGAAGGATTGAAAGTCGAAATTTCGAGTCTGACGACCTCTGTAAAGACCTTGGAAAACGCGGCTGGAACGATCCGTGGCATTGTTCGACTCTATGTTGCCTTCTGCGAAAGCTGAGCTTGGGCTTTCCAAACGTCAAGCTTAGTCTCAATTTAGGCTAGATAAACATTATTAATCTGTAAGGAGATTCTCTATGACTAAACTGTTGGATTTTGGCATGCGAGTTGCCGTTTGTGCGTCTTTGGCCATGCCATTTGCGGCACAAGGTGCATGGGCACAGTCAGCGGAAGACCAAGTTGAGGCCAGTGCTGCACAGATCAAATCACTGATGGAACAACTGCAATCCCGCACCGAGGCGTTCCCGCCTTTTCTGGAAGAACTCGAAAAAGGGTTGGTCGAAATCGAGCAGGCTCAAGAACGCGTTTCTGGGCTTATTGCTGATCTGAAAGAAGCGACAACCCAGATGGAGGATGGATCTACATTTGATCTGGCGATCGACAAGTATAAGGAGGAAACGCTTGCCTTGATTGCCGAAGCAGAAGCCTCTAACAACAGTGCTATTAAAACCGCGATTCCGGGGTTGGAGAAAACGTTGGATGACTTGGAGTCTGATGACCGCAAGCGTTCATCGACTGTGGTAGAGGCGCGCAACTTGCTGCGCACGCTCGAAGAAAATGATGACGCGCTCGTGTTTTTCATCAAGGCAAATCAGGTGCAGCTTGCCGCACAATCCATCCGCAATAACGTCAATGAATTTTCGAGCATTGTCGAAAACGGTAAAGTTCTAGCCGAAAGCCTGCTGGATGGTGTGACTCAGTAAACCAATGTACTGGGGGCATGAAAATGGAAATTCGAGCACGCGTTTTCCTTGATGCGATTGGTATGACCATGCTGGTGGCGGGTCTTCTTTGGCTCGCTGCTGCCAATGGGCTAGATCATCAGCGTTTTGCCGAGAGCGGATATCTGGGCGGTGTTTTGTCGCGCAGTTTCCAAAGCGTTTATCAAGGCGCGTTGCTGAGTGGTTTGCTGGCGATGCCGCTTCATGCCGTTGTAGCGATGCGTCGGGGTCAATCCGGTGCCGCAGCCTATGATATGTTCACGTTGTGGGGTCAAACTCTGTTCACGTCCTTGGGCTTTCTAGGGACAATCATTGGTGTGTCGCTGGCTGTTGGCGGGCTTGAGACTGCGATGGGCGAAGGTGATCCAGCGGCTTTGATTGGAGGACTATCGACCGCGTTCGACACAACCTTTCTTGGGCTGACGTCGTCAGTTTTGTTGATGATCTTTCGAACAGTGAGCCATCTTGCAATCAAGACCGCCTCGGCATGATCGGTCAATCAGCTGGCTTGGCGATGACGGACCTATTCATTTCTGCGGCCGCGGCCTTGTTGATGGTCCTTGCGGTGTCTCAACCTTTCGAACCCCAGCCAATTCCGCTTCAGGCCGATTTCCTTGCGACGTGCCCCGCACAAACTGACAATGAGGTCATTACAAACGCGCTGGTTTGGCCCGCAGATCGAATTGCCGCCGATGCCATGCCTGTAGCGCAAGCAAGCGATCTGGCGAACCTTCCCGATCGAATGGACATGAGCGCAAAACCCTACTACCTTTTGGCGGTTGTCCCCGACGAGCGCGGCGTGATTACAGGGCGTTGCTATACGTTTATTTCAAAGGAACTTGTGGCGACGCGGAACTCTAATCTTGATGACATCCCGCGCGCCGATTCTGGGTCGCGGTCTGTATATGTCGTTTCCTTGGCAAATATGGAGTTGCCGGATGGAAAATGAAAGCGATCTGGACACTGCATCGATCGATTTGGCGATTACCTTTTTCTGTTCGATCCTTGTTTTATTCGTATTCATAAAATTCAGCATCGTTGTCGAAGAACCGCGCGTAAATGTTGAATCCATTGCGCAACAGAACATGACGCAAGAACTGAACAGTTCGGGCTGGAAGGCCGTCAGGGAGCGTGGCGATTTCGCGATCTATACGGGTGGCGCGTTGACTGTCCTTAATATGTCGGCCGTTGCCTTAGGACTTCAGGAACCCGATGCGGCCTACGCTGGCCCAAGCGGTGATGCCATCTTTTCCACCAGCTCGCGCTATAAAGCTGTGCCAAATGCGTCATCCCTGCAGCTGTACGTCGATCCAGTGGCCCCGCCTGAGCCGTGGGTGCGGGCAAAGTTGGATCTAGCGCGGGGCATCGAATGCCCCCAAGGATTGCGTTCTCAGCTAACCGTCTTTTTGGTATCGGATGTGGACGATCTTGCGCCTTTGTCGGGCCTAAGCCAGGCCTGTGATATTCGGCTTCGCTATGCCTTGGTCAAGGCCCCAAAAGCAGACGAACTTTTGAAACTTGTGCTTGTCCTGTCACCCCGCAGTTTCACCTCGCAAAGTGTTTTCCGATGAAGATTGCGCGTATCACTTCTACGGCTCTGGTAATGGGACTTGGATCGGTGACGTTGGCAGACCAGCTTGCGGCACCGCAAACCCAATGGGTGCGCACCAATCTGGAATGGGCACGCATTGTCACTGTCGTGCCGCAGCCTATCGTCGATACACGCCGGATAGAGTCGCAGATCGAAAAGGGCTGTAGTCAGTCTCTGGTCCGTTTTGGAGATACTGCAACAATGCGCGAGCAGATCACGCTGAATCCCATGCCAGAAGACGTCCGGCGCGCAGTATCTTTCGCCAGTTTTGCGCGTGACTATGAGGTTGCGATTGGTCTTCTGAACGATGGGCTCGACGCGGGGCAACTGTCTGTAAATCAAAGACAAGTACTTGAAAATCAACTTATTTTAACAGCAATCCAGTTTGGAAAATACGCTGAAGCGAGAGCCTTTATTGACCAGTTTGCGGCTCAATCAGACGTGCCGGATAGCCTGCGTTCAGATCGGCTTTTTTGGTCCATTGTCACAGCCAACGACCAGTCGTCAAAGGCATGGTCCAGTGACCTGTTGCTGCGCTTAGACGAGGCGCAGAAGGCTGATCCATTAAGTTTTCAGGTTCTCAGCTGGCGTGTGTTGGGGTGGATGCGCGCCAAACCTTGGGAGCAGGGTAACAGCCAGTGCCCCAAGATCATTGGCGACTTTTCCGACCGGATCCTTGATCTCTCCGAGGCGGGCGCATGCCCTTTGATGCTTGGACATTTGGCTTTCGCCCTTGATCGGGATTTGGCAGAGCAGGTCGTGCGCCAAATTTCCCCAGAAATGGCGTCTTGGCGGCATTTTGCCTTGGGGCTTTTGGCCGTGGTTGTTGGCGACAAAGCTGTGCACACGCAGGCGATGTCGGACTTATCCAAAATCCAAAAAAACGTCAGTTGCGCCGCGCCGATGATGTCAGAGCTTTCACTGCTGGAGGGTCGCTTCAATGATACTCCAACAGAGTGATCCAATTTCCTTCGCCCCGCCTTTTGCGGCAGCACTTGCGATCGCAGGTTTAGTTTTGCTGAGCAAAAGACCACGCACGGCCCTATTAACCAGCGTGGGCCTTGGCCTCGCTATCGGGGTATGGGTGCTGCTTTGGTACGCAGTGTCTGTGAGTATCGGGCCGTTCGGGATTGATTTAATCAGCGGTTGGCCTGTTCCGGTTGGCTGGATATCGTTCTCCGTAAATTTCACGTCTGCGATTATCGCATGGGTTATTGTGGCCGCAGGCGGTGCGTTTGTTGCTCGTAATGTAGGCTTGCAGCGTGACCGCGCAATCGTATTCGCCGTCATTTGGTTCAGCGGATTTATTGTACCGCTCATGGGTCATGGCGGGCTGGTAACGTCGACGTCGCGTGCACTTTTTATAGTATCCGGGCTGCTTGCGGTTGCGCTGGCTGTCATATTGGTAAGATCGGGAAGGGGTTACTTGTAGCATGTCATATTCATTGAAAGACGTTTGCTATCTCTACAACAACAAAAAAGTAGAGACCGATAGCACGCGGGTGCATGGGATTATCGTCGAAAACCTTGACATTAATCCGACAGGTGTGACGGCCATTATTGGGCACTCGGGATCGGGCAAGACGACGCTGCTGTCGATTCTTGCTGGCTTTTTGACACCACAGATTAAAGATGGTGGTCATTTCACATTCGAGGGCCGCGATATCTCGCACTCAGGTGTTGCCCCGGGGCTGGTGTCTTTCGTTTTCCAAAACCCGATGCTCCTTGGTGTGGGCAGTGGCCTGTTGAATGTTTTACAGGGTCAAGTTTCGCGGGTGCCAGATGCAGATAATCCACCCCTCGGATTGTCCAAGTTACGCCGCGCCTTGGAAAAACTTGATCTACAGGATGGGTCAGACAGTTTGGTCGGAAAGAAGGCCAATCAATTAAGTGGCGGGCAAGCGCAGCGCATCGCGATTATGCGCGCCTTGTCGATGAACCCGCGCGCAATTCTGTGTGATGAGCCAACATCCAGCCTAGATGAACGTACGGCAACATATGCAATGGAAGCGCTGCAGGCATGGTCGGATGAAACTGGGCGGCCCGTTCTTTGGGTGACGCATAATCTGGAACATGCCGCGCGCTTTGCAAATCATTTCGTTTTCGTCGCTGACGGGCGCGTCGTAGAACCGACCGAAGCGCAAAATTTCGCTCTGGCCATTAAATACGAAGAAGACGAGGCGTCGGATCTTGATCCATTCGGGACCGAAACCTGGGCAGAGCGGCTCACCGTTTTACGGGACATCAGCCAGGATATTAACACACACGCCAAAAACAACACCACGCAGGCTGCGGCGGAACCGACCGAAGACCGTGTTATTGCACCTGGCAGGTGGCAATTTTCCGGTTGGATCGCGAACGCTTTGTCTTACGAGGAATGGCTGTCTCCGCGTGGAGAGCGAACCAATCATCCACACCTTGCCCCCCGATCTCTTTTGCGGACGTTGGGGCTGGTGACTGGCAAGCCGGTGAAGGAAAACAGGGTCCGGTCTTGGCTGCTTCGCTTGCTCAGTTACAGCCGATATTCTTTTGGTTTTGTTCTGTGCATTCTGTTGGCGCAAATCGCTGCGGTCGAAGGTTTTGGCCGTCTTGCGCAATCCTATAGTGACGCCCAATTGCAGGACCCGTCAGTGGCGCGCATTGTCTTTGAATACATTGTGCCTGCCGACGAAAACGCCGACGACGCGCCTCAACAGCTGTATGGCGATAGCACTGTGCCTACTATACGCGACAAAATAGCCAGCGCGTTAAAGACCAAAGGAACCTCCGCGCAGGAAATAGAACGCGTCTCGGTTTATGGAAGACGATCGGTCAGTGGTTCAGCAATACGTTTCAGATCGCCAGAGGCGGGCTGCAATCGTTGGCTGCCGTTGCAAACCGTTGCACTGAACGCGCACGATCCATTGGTCCGCCAAACGCAGCTTGTCAAATCCAGTGGCGAAGCGGGCCTTACCGATGTGCCAGACGTCATCATTTCCGAGGCGCGCGCGGATGAAACCAATTTTGATAACCCGCTTGGAATTGCCATGCTTGACCAATTCTATGTCGATACGCTTATCGAGCGTTGCGGCCATCCGATAGACAGCCCAATCATTGTGCAATGGGCTGCGGGGCAGGGCGGTCGCACCGCACCGATAGAACTTGAAATCCGAGGCTCCATTGCTTTGCCCCCACCGCTATATCCGTCGCAAGCAGAGATCATCATTTTCGAACATGATTTCCAACGGGCGGCGGGGCTGCAAACAGGTTACTCACCGCGGCCGTTTAATATCGCAACCGCCTATTTCCCGATTGATGGGTTTGAAAACGCGCGTGATGTGATTCAGGACAGTCATTACCGTGTGCGCGATGACAGTGCAGCGGCGGTCAAAACGCTTCAGAATATCTCGCGATTGGCGCACCGTGTGCCGCCCGTCATTGTCTGGATGAGCCTATTTGGATGCGCAATGCTCGTGTTCCTTGTCATCAACAATATTCTGGAACTCAACAAACGCGTGCTCGCTCTTTTCATTGCCCACGGTGCAGGCTTTTTAGATATCTTTTGGGCCATTTTTTGCCATCTTATACCCGCCTTTATCTTCGCTTTGGTTTTCTTTGTCGGATACGGCGCGCTCGCTTTGTATTTCCTAATGCCTGCTCTACCGCCTAATCTGGGGTCAATTTGGGACTATGCCGAAGTGGGCTTTACACAATCTGTTGTCAAGCTGGGGGCCGCGACGGCTATTATTACCGCATTGGTCGTTGCGATCTGGTGGCGACAAACCCGCAACCAGCTTAAGAAATATTTACAGGAATAACGCCATGATACAATTCGGACGCATTGTTTGCGCTACAATTTTGGGATTGAATTTCACCACATTCATTGCTGCGCAAGAAACAGAACCGACAAGCGACCAACAAATGACCGAACCCACAGCCGTTGGGACTGCTGAAAATACAACGGACTCCAAAACAGCGACGCAGCTGGCCCTCGCGTCCTGTACGTCAGACAAGGCCCAACTTGTCTTGATGCTTTCGTCAATGGCGTCTTTGGAGCCACCCGCAGATAGCTGCGGTGTTGACGACGCACAGTTACAGTTGCTGCAAGAAGAAATCACATTTTGCAAAGAAGACAGGCAGCAGGCCCGTCGCTCGAATCTGAATTTGAATGATCGGTTGGAAGCTTGCACATCCTTTAGTGACGACCCCAAAGAGAATGAAGCAACGAGCGAAATGAGCGCCGAAGTCAATCGCCTTGCGAACCAGTTGACAGCGCGGACCGATGAATTGAGAGTCGAGCTCGATAAGCGCCTCAAGGCTGAAACCCGCGTTGTGCAGCTCGAAGCGCGGTTGGCCGCGTTCGAGATCTCTCCTGATCCAGGTTTCAGCTATTTGGGGGATAACGCGCGGCTATCTCTCACCACAGCCAAAAACATCAATTCATTGCGTGTTGGAATCCCGCGGTTAAGCGTGAAGCAGTGTGAACAGGGTCTTGATTGGATGATCGCGCAGGACGGAAGTCAAAAAGCTCTTAGACGCGTGATCTGGGTGTGGGAAAATGACGTCCCAAATCTTTGTGCTCGTGATCGTACAGGCCAAATGATCCGCTTGGCTCCGCGCAACAATTCCGATGCGGCGCATATTGTCATTTTCGAATAGGAGGACGGTTTAATGCTTAAACAATTGATTCAGAGTTTTGGAACAGTATTATTGTTTGCTTTGTCGGGGCCGCTAACCGCTCAAACACAGGATGAGTTTGATTGTCAAAGCTTACTGTCCTCTGCAGGTTTCTTAGAGAGTACTGAGATATCTGGCGCAATGATTTTCAGTCGAATTGGGTGGACAGTTTCTAACGACCCCGTGAGCGTCAGAGAAATATTGGATTCTAGAACTGAACCATATTTGCTGACAGATTCACCCAGTGATAGCAACGCTGTGAAATTAGGTTGTAAACTGATTGTTGTAGAGCTTGTTGCCAACAAAGATCCTAACCCAGACCAATTTCGTTTTCTTAATAACACCCGTTTACCGGTCTTGCTTGTACGTACTTTTGAAACGGCCGCTGACGCTGAAACGAAAGCCAAAAAGTGGGCTGCCAAAAACTTCAATATATCGGCCTTTTTCAATGGAAAAGTTGAAACTGACGGCACAAATCTATTTCTGAAACTTGATAGCCAAAACCTGTCTGAACCTCGTTATCTTGGACTGAAAAAAGGGAATGTTGGACATAGTCGTAGCATCAAAGCCGACGGTATATCAGAGAACATTAAGAAATTTTTTCAATTGGCCAGCGTCAAGGAAGGCATGCCAATTTTTGTACTTTGCGGTGGCGTTAATTGTGAGAGCATGAAGTCTTTCGTAAAGGCTGCAGTACCGACACCGACCAGAGAAACGAAGAAAGCCATTCTAAAAGTGGAGATAAAAGCCCCATCCGCACAGGTTTCTGCACAGAGGAGTGGACCAAACATAAAGATTAAATACAACGACGGACGCGTAGAAGATGCACAAGATCTTGGGATAGATCGTCTGGATTGCATTCTTTTGGCGCTTGGAGCCGACGTTTTTGAAGATCGCGTAGATTGCACCGAAAGTGGATCGCAGATGGCTAAACTTACGGCACTAAAAGCGCGAATTGACGTGTCCAACAATGGCACTTGGGTAATCAAGGAAGGCGCGGCGGTTGAAATGCCTGAGCAGGTTTTTCTCAAAATTCCAGCAGTGCTTAACTACGGAAATTGCCGATTCGATTTGCACTATACCGATACCGATGGGGTAGCCGCAAAATTGGAATTGGAACCTAGGCGTCAAGCTGATGGTAGTTTACGTACTGGTGCAGCGATCAAACAACCCTTTTTGATTAACCAAAATCAAGTTCGGGCAACCCTTGTTAATGTGGCACCTGTCGAGAATTGTGATTTCACTGACCAGGAGGTGACATTGCCGGTTCAGAAGACTTTGGAAATTGGGCTTGGTGTTGGCGATGCGAAGCGCGAAGCTTTAGCGCATGTTTTTCTGATTGATGGGAAAGAACTTGAAGAACGCCTAGGGCTCGATCCGTTAGATGCCGCCGATTTAGCCCGCAAATCTGTGGATGCGGTACAGGCAGCACACTTCCGCCTGTCCAAAACAAGCGGGTCCCAGGCATGGTCGTTGGATAATCTCACCATGGGAAACGTGTCCGGGCGCGGAGTTTTCAATAAGGCATTGGAACTCGGCTCAGATGCGCTGCGAAACCGTATTCTAGGGTCGTTTAAAAAGGTAAACCGTTTCCGCACGAAGCTGATCAATTCTCGGATGGCACTTGATGCGAAAGCGCTAGAGAAAGCGATTTCTCCGCTGCAAGATAAGGCAACGGAAGACGGTTTGACGGCGCTGACCGTTACATTACTGAGCTATGTCCAGCCAGATACAAGCGATGAGACGGTTGACCCATGCAAAGGTGAACTGTTTACAGATGCGGTAGCCCGGCTTAACACGCGACCAGGTGTCCCTGTGCAGTTCAAAGTTTTCTCGATCATGCGCCATATTCCAAGCACCAAACCATTAGACACAAGCCGTTTGCAGCCCAGAGGATTTTCGCCAGCAGCATTGGGCGAAGGAGGGGCATATACTTGCGACAACGGCGATCTCAACGTTACAATTTATCCCTTCATCGTAGAGCCTTGGCGCGATAGTGTCGATGTAGCAGCGCGCTACACGACGGCATTGTCTGACCAATTGGTTCTCATAATAAAAGACACTATTTCCGGATCTGGAGTAAACTGATGCCTGTATTTGCAAACATTATTATGCGGTCAGCATTAGCGGTAACCACGGTCTGCGCCTTTGCGAATGTTGCGTACAGTCAAGCGCAAGATAGGGATCTAGGGATATCCAAAGAACTTTTGCAGCTCGACGATTCCCTTGACTGTAAAGAGGTTTCAAAAACGCTAGAAGGACAATCAAACGGTGTCCAATGGCTGATCGGGGATGGCATACCACTTTTCCCGTTGGCTGGCAGTCGAACGTCGGCCGCAACTGTAAATGGCGCGTTTGCGCAGGTGAATTGCTACGCCGAAACGGGTCCTTCAAGTGAGCGACGGGTTTTTGTGGCAACCAAGGATCTGTCATCATGCGGCTGGGTCCCGCGGAAGGCGCTTTTGGATGAACATCGCCGCGAGAAACTGGATACCTTTACACGAAAATCCCGCCCGATATGCGAGGCTGCGCGGGCGATGCCATTAGGAACATTTTGCACCAAACTCAGCACGCTTGTGCCTGACCAAAAAGACCTAGAGTGTGATGGAATTCCGTCGGGGTTGCGTGCCAAAGGGGTCCTTTTGGGGTCGGATGCAGCCGCGGGCCGTGGCGAAGTGGTGTTCCGGACCGAGGCGCGTGGTGGGCAAGCGCTGCCTAATCGCACGTTTTTTTCTGTTCTTGAAATTCACGATATAGATATCGATGAATCCGGCGGCCCTGTCGTTTTGGTTGGCGACGGAGAGAGCGGAATATTCGGCTGGATCGCGCTCAATCGACTCGAAATTTGGCCGACACGTTTGGGGCTGTTCTATGACGCAGCAGGCAAAGGTTATCTTTTCACAGAACTCGGAGATTTGATTACAAATTGGCGCGACGGAACACCGGCACCAAACATCCGTCCCGGTTTGCCTGCTGAAGAACTTGAGGAATATGTCCACGGCAACCGGCAACTCTTGTCTTACCCCATTGTACGCACAGTGGATCCTTTGAGCGACATTTTCGCCGACCCTGAGGATCCAGCCTATCACGAGGTAATTTTCTTAGGACGCTCAGGATCGAATGCAGCTGGCGATCTTGTCTCGCAGGCCGATCTGGCCAAACGATTGAACGAGTTTCAGCGGATCAACGTTATGTTGGTTGTTGACACGACAGAAAGCATGAGGCCCTATCTGCCGCTGGTACGGCAAGGCATCTCTGATTTTATTGATAAATATCGCGAGGACCGGCTTAACGAAGCGCTGCGACTGCCGGATATGCGCATGGCGGTTTATGCCTACAGCGATTTCAAAAAAGCGTCTGCCACTGGGCTGGATGACCCAATTGACACCAAAACCTTGATGCCTTCGCGGTCAATTAACCGAGGCGTCGATCTTTCGGGGCCGCTCGAGGTTATCTCGAGCCATGCTGGACTTAACGATAAGGTAGGTTTGCGAGAGGAAGCGGCGCTTGAAGCCGTGGTGCAACAAGCCCGACGTTTTGAAACAGATCAAGGATGGTTTGAAGATGGACCGCGTTTTGTCATTCACCTTGCCGACCATGGCTCTCGAAGCAGTTTAGATCTGAACAAAGTCCGCGACGAACTTAACGCCGTCCGCACAAAATATATCCCGCTGTCAATTGTCACAAGTGACGAGACAGATGCCGCACGCGCAGCCCGCCTGGCGTTTGCAAAACAGGCGCGTGAAACAATGCGTACGTTCCTGAGCAATCCTACCGAAGACGATGTGTTCACAATTGATCTTGTTGACTTCAAAGAAAAAACTCCCGCGGCCGTCAGCGCAGGGCTACGTTTTGTAACCGGCGCGGTGACGCGCAGTGTGCGTGATATTCGCGCGACAGGAGGCGGGGCTGAATCAGCGGGCAACGAGAACGACGCCTATGATCTACGCAACCGGGCGGCCTCCCAGATCGAACTGTCTGAACGGTTGCGTGAAGAATTCGGATTGGACAAAATCGACGAAGCGGTCGTACTTAGAGCGACCACCGGTTTTGCCCCTTTGGTCATTCGGGATCGGGGTCTAGAGGAGAACCTGAATTGGACATACACCGTTGCGCTTGATCCTGAGCAAGCAGATTTTCTGGAAATCGCACTGAGGGATCTGTGTTCCACTTTCGGTTCACCCGGGCAGGGGCAAAAGTTCATATCGCTGATCGTTCGTTTGGCGCAGGCATTCTCAGG
>CAXIUT010000256.1:0-25201 GCA_964035545.1 Bugula neritina | reverse complement strand
CCCAACCCCAACCCCAACCCCAACCCCAACCCCAACCCCAACCCCAACCCCAACCCCAACCCCAACCCCAACCCCAACCCCTAAATAAATATAATAAATAATAAAAATAAAAGCAATCACTTTCAAGTCAATTTTCTCTTCTTTTTCTTTTTCTTCATCAAAGGATTAGATAAAAGACCTATTGGTTTCTCTAGCCTTCCTGTAAGTGAAACTTCGACCTCTTAAGGTGGAACAATTGACTTTTTCAAGAGAGCAAGAGAAGCATACACCTTTTTCTTAGATAACTTTTCCTTTAAATCTTCAACCTCCTCCATCAAACTTTCAGAAGTCTTTTCTCTACTATGTTCTTTAAGAATAGATTCCAATGTTCTTGCGGTCCTCACTGATGAAACTTTATTTCTACTTCTAGCATATATCGACATTCCCTGCTCAGTAGGAAGTCTTTCACCTGAAAAATCTTCTCTAATAAATTTTCTACCATGTCTAATGGCATTATTAACTTTAAACTGATTGATCTCATCTTTAACTTCACTCCCTTTTTATTTATTCCCAAAAAATATTTTACTTGATTCTATCTTTCTCGCAAGTTCTGTTTTAAATTTAGATTTAGTACCCGCCCAATCAGACACTCTCTGAACAAAATTTTATTCCTATCTATTTCTCAAATTATTTTTATTATAAATATACTGTTCCATTTTATTAAAAACAGGATGAATCTATTCAACATCATTAGGATGAGGATTCCTCTGTATAAATCCCTTAGGTTTCTTATCCAACTTACCCTTCTTCTCTTTTTCTGATTCCTCATACTAGTATTAATACTAATATCCAAAATCATGTCGATTATTTTATAACAAGTTTTCATTGGATGGAAGTTCTCCATTAGAATTATGAATTGATCTAGTTAGTGGCTGCTTATTGATTTATTCAGTATTAGATATTATATTTTACTTCCTGTCTTCAGTTGTATTGGGCATAGTTTCAATAGTAACTAAATTTTGTGTCATTTTCTCTTGAAATTGAATAAAATTTTATTAATACGGTTCTCTCACACTACTCAAAAGAGAATAATCCTTTACTCTACTATAATTCACAGTAGCAAATCGCTTCCTTTTATCTTTCTACTCATCCGCCATATTCCGATGATTGATATTAATCTTTCGAGTATTATACCCTTCCAACTAAAACGCAGGCGCATCTCGATCTCGATATCTTGTCCTCGCTTTCTTCAAATAATCTTAAAGCTATATTTTTGATTTGAAAGTAGGTAAAATCAAATCCTATTATTTAATCTATTTAATTTATTTTTATTTAAATAACTAATTCAACTCAACCAATAGATTTCTTTTAGGTTTTCTCTAATTTTTACGATTAAGTTATTTCAAAAGCCACTCATGAGTTTTTTATAAAATAGTCATCTTTGTCTCAACTGATGGAGATAACACCATCAAAATAAACATCGACATCGTTATATCCATTATCTATTTCTTCGCATGAAAACCATAAGGTGATTGCCCTCTTATTGGCATAATATCTTAATTATATTTCTTGAATATTTGCTGAATATCTTTATATTTTTGATTATTCTTCACTCCAGGACTATCAGCAAAGGTATTATCAATTTCTTTTAAACTAAAAAACTTATCATTAAATATTTAAATCCTCCGATAGTCATCTATTTCATAAGCATGTCTCTAAGACTGAACCTAAAATACTCCACGACGGTTATACTCTACATATCAACATATATACCTCCATTAGTATCGTAGGTAGTGTAGTGTCGATGCAGCTACTTCTACATCTTGCTAAATCAATTAATTAATGTACTGTTATAATTTGACTTTAGCAATGATAAAATAATGAATGCTATTATTCAATAAAAATAATGAAGATTGTTTTTCATGATCAAAAACCAAATGGATTCCCTTGATTCATGTTGTTATTGCCCATGCCCATTTGGTTAGGATTGCCCATCGAGTTAGGATTTCCCATGCTGCCCATTGAATTAGGATTGCCCATCATGTTTCCCATCGGATTGTTCATTGGATTTGGCTGACCGCCTTGGTTCACCCTGTTTCCTCCTTGATTTTGAGCAAACATTCCTCCTAGTCCTTGATCTCCAGCTATTCCGGCAGCTATCTAGTCATAACTGATGTTATTCACGATTTGATAGTACTCAACTTATCCTTTACTGTAGTGTTCTATTTTGACTGTTTCAGGATCAAGATTCAGATATTTATCGTATTAGTTTGGTTTAATAAAGACTGGGTCAGGTGCTTCATGTTGATAGACAGCTACTTTTTCACTGACTTAACCAATTTTAGCTTATTTTAGACAAGAAGTAGCAGGACTCTGTCGATAATATGTCTTTTTAAACTTATTATCTCTAAGAAGTGAAGTATATTGGTGGTGTTAAAATTAAACTTGCTAAAAAAAGATCTTTTAGCGATATTATGAGGAGCAATCAAAGATATTCCAATGTAGATAGTAGCAATGGCAAGATTAACTATCTTAAGCACTTAAGAAGTTCCATTAGAATCAAAGTGAACATTGCCATCCCACACAAAGAACCCCAAAGCAGACATAAACATAGAAATCTAAAAGATCTGGAAGATCATTCTATTAAGTCCAGGACCTAGATCAACAGGATATGCAAATCGTCTCAACAAATTATACTTATCAACCCAATACATAATAAAAAAGATAACAATAAGAATAGGAGCAGTTACTGGCGCAACAAATCCATAAAAACAAACAACATAAGTAAAAACGATATAGAATGCATATTGAACAGCAAAGTTGAACTAGGGGAACTGAATCGCATGATTGAGTTGCACCTGAAAGAGTTTAATAGGTTTTTCCTAACTATACCTGTAGCTGTTGATCAGATCACTCAGATATTTAAAAGGCACAAATATCTATAAAGCTACACTGATGAATCCAGATATCACCACCAAACTGATAACCTTGTTAACCAGACCGAAATCGCTTAAAGGATTGATCGGCCATATCAAATACAACACATAGTAAATAAACATGGTATTGATAGTCTGAGTAATGATGGTTTTGATGATCAGCGATCGCAATCTGTTTGTTTTTGTCAGATGCTTTTCAACATTGGTTAGCAAATCAATCGAATAACTCAACATATAGTTGATAATATTGACAAGAATAGTCATAAACAAGATAACCAACTTATTGATAACCTGATCTTTCAGCTATGAAGTATTAACTGATGATTCATTGGCCGATGTTCTCCAAAACTACAACGCCAGCAACAATACAAACGATATTATCAGCAACATCAATAGCACAATATAAGAATATATGATATTTTTCCTACGCTAGCTATCTGTCACCTTCATATTAAACCAATATATATCGCTGGGTTTACTGGCCTGACTAATCGTTATATTTCTTTTATTGATTCTCAAAAATTATTTGTTTCTTTAGTATTCTCTCAAAAAATAGTCACGGTAGTGCTGATATTGAAATGAAACCAATGCTTTTCCTGTGAAATGAGACAAATTGAACGAAGGCGAGTTGTCTATTGCAAATTTGTAACAAGTATTGATATATTCTTCATTAATAACTTCTATTTGATTAGGTATATGCTCCAATCTATCAGTTTATTGAAATATTTCCATACTTTAATCTTAATCCTCCTAAAATTCTTATATCAATTGGGTTCTCAATTTATTGATGTTTTATAATTGAGTCAAATCATAACATAAAGTTATACTTGTCACTATCTAATCCATCTTAATTTCATCCTTTCTTTTAGAATAAAGCACCTTCCAAAAATCTTTTTCAATCCCCTCACTTATCTAGTCCTCATTCCGATATATATTCAACTAAACAAACCAATTCTTTATTTTCTACTCTATCAAATTTCTTAAAATCAACTCATGGTTATAACTGATATCATTTTTAGTCGCACCTTTTTGAAAGAGAAAAGATGGTATGTTTTCAATCAATATTGAAAAATCTTACTGACTTATATCATTGAAATCAAGCCAACTCTGCAACTTGAACGTCGCCTTCCTATACAACAAAAAGTAAATAATCGATACCAAAGTCAACACCAAATTAAGTATAGCCAAAGGATTGATTTTAGACTGATCTTCAGCATTTTTAAGATTATACCCAGACAAAGTAAATGTACACTCGCTAGCAAATTCACTCAAACTAGAACAATAATGTCCATTGGCGCTAACTACGATATTATAAATATCAACAATTAAAAACCGAATAACCAAATAAATAAGCACCATTTTGATAAAACTAAAATACATCGATACTCCAGTATGCAACAAAAAAACATCATTGCCTTCAACTGGTGGTCCAGGATGAGTAGAATAGCAAAGAGGAATATCGATCGTTGATGGATAATTTTAACAACATGGACAAATAGGCACCTCCTAACCATTTTTTAAATTTTTGTTAGCGTAGCCATATTTAGAAGCTACCTTATGAATTTTAGCCTCCTTGTAGTTAGCAGGAAATTAGTATGTTCTATCGAATTTTTATTTATTGAACTTGTTTTCAATAATCCCCTTTATATGGAGATGATTAAATATCGAACCCATGTTTTTATTCAAGTGAGGATTATTCGATTGATCAGGCTACATGTCCTTCTTGAATAGTTGAAATATCTGAGACTATCTATGTTAGCCCATCACTTACGATCGCATTCAAAATATCTTATTTTATTTGAATAATAAAATTACAATTCAATCATTTTGATCTTAATTCTTGAATACAAGTAAAATTGCTCAAATTATTGTCGTTTATTATTTAGAATCAATATGATTATCATTCTTTATTTATTTGATTTAAATAAATTATTAAATAAGATTTATTGAGATAAGATTCGTCATGCTGAATAAATTGATTCCCATTCTAGCAGCTATAGGAGCTATCTCTCTCTTAGGATATTTTCACTATGAAGCTTGTCTTGATCCTAAAACTTCATAAACTAGAAATTGTGATCTTCCACTATACGTATCTGAATTATTCAAAGGATAAAAAAATCAAAAAAAGAATAAATCAAATGTTTCTGATAAAAATAAATCAAATAAACAAAATTAAAAGAAAGATAGTTAAAAAGTTAAAGAATAAAAAAGAAAAAAACAAGTAATGTTAAAGTGAGGAAAGTTTAATAATTAAAAAAATCAAAAAAAGAAGATAAGTAAGATAATAATATATAAGTCATACCTGTTGATAAGAAAAAAGCTGACAAAAAATCTAGTCCTAAAGTAAATTTTAAATCTAAATCTAAACAAAATCAAAAGAAAGAAATGGCTAAAGAAGTTAAATAAAAACTTGTCAAAAAGAAACTAATGGATAAAGTTAAAAAAGTTGAGAAAAAAGAATCATAAAAATAAAAATAAAAAATAATAAAGAAAAGAGTAAGATTATAAAAAGCAAGAGCTTTGAAATAATAAGCTTAATAAAAAAAGGCAAAGAACAATCTTAAGAAATCATAAAAGGTTAAAATTTTAGAGTTAATTTAATCAGGTAATAAAAAAATTAAATCAAAAGATGATAAAGTTAAATCTAAATAGAATAAGATTCTTTAAAAGATCAAAAATGATTTTAATAAAAAGAAAGATGATAAATAATAAACTCAAAAATAAGAATAAAAAACAAAGTAAAAGAATAAAAATAATAAGAAAAAAGGAGAGAAATCATCTCAATAAATAAAAAAATAAACTCAAAAAGATAAAAAAGATAAAAAGTAGTTATAAAAGTCAAATAGTAAGGATAAAGAAGTACAAAATGATAAGAAAAAAAATAAAGATTAATAAAAATCTAAAAAAGATTCAAAGAAATAAAATATTGATAGCAATGATAAAGGTGCTGACAAGAAATAAAATTCTAAGGCTTCAGAGAACAAAATAGATTAAAATAATTTAAAAGATAAAACATTAAGAACAGAAACTAAAGATATGAAGAAATAGAAGTAAAATAAAAAAACTATTAAAGAGAAAATTAAAGTTAAGAAAGAATAAAGCCATTAAAAATAGGCAAATAATACACTTTAGAGTACTCTTAAGAAAGCATAAAAGATGAAAAATAAAGATGTAAATCCAAGTAAGCCTAAGGATAATAAAGTTGAAAAATCAAAATAAAACAAAATTCTTAAGCAAATTAAAAAAGACTTGAACAAAACTAAAAATGATAAATAATAAACTACGAAAGAATAAACTTTGAAAACTTTGAAAACTAATTCAACAGAAAAGAATAAAAAAGATGATATTCAAAAAAATCTTGAAAAATAAGAAAAAGAATAAACAAAAAAAGATAAAAAAGTAAATAAAGACAAAAATAAATAGTAAAAAAAGACAAAAATCAATAAAGGAAAAAATGAAAAGCTAAAAAACAAAAATAAATCAAAGGAAAAGAAAGAACCAACTAAAAAAAAAGAAGATTCTAAAGATAATAAAAATTAATAAAATAAAAATAAAAATATCAATAATAATAAAGATTAAAATAAATCTTAATAAAGTAAAAAGAAAAGCAAGAAATAAATTTAAACGAGTAAGAATGATAAAGATAATTCGAAGAATAAAAAAAATGAGTTGATAAAAGATGTTAAAAATAAATAAAATGCTGTTAAAAGGGAAAAGAAATAAGATAAATTAAAACAATAAAAGAACAATGAAAAGAAAGATTAAAAGAAAGATTAGAAGAAAGATTAAAATATCAATGTTAATGATAAATAGAGCGATAAAAATAAAAAAGAGGATAACAAGAAAAATTCTTAAGTTGAATCATAAGTAAAAAATAAAGATTTTAATAAAATAGCTGATGATAATTCTAATAAGACCATAGATTAATAGGATAAAAGTGAATAGAAAAAAGATAAAAATAATTAATAAGAAAAGAGATAATCTAAATAAGATAAAGAAGATAAAAAATCTAGATAGATTAAATGTTAAAATTGTACTTCTTATGATGAAAAAGATAATACTGAAGAGATATAACAATAAAACAAGAAAGAAAAAGAAAGTAAAGAAAGCAAATAATCATAATAATCTCAATAAAAAAAACAGGACACCTCAAAATAAAATTAGATTTAGACAAAAAATGAAAAATCCAAAGAAAATAAATGATCTAGACTCATATTAAACATTAATTTTATCAATATTTTCTTCATAAAATGTCATTTTTATTTTATTTGTCATAATTTTTAAACTAAATATATACTATTTTGATTAAATAATAAATAAATCATTTATTTTTTTATTCTTTCATCTTTTTTTAATATTATTCTCTTAATTTTCTATCATTTCTTTGAACTTCTTCCATTCTCTCCTTCTACTCTTGAGCTTTTTCAAGGTCTCCCAAAATTAATTCTCTCAAATCATTTCTATACCTTGAATCTGAAGGCAAAGGATATTTTTATATATCAAATTCATAAGGTAAATCACTTTTAAAATTAACAACCTATTCATTGTCCATATTTACATAACTATTCCATATTCCATCAAAGAAGCTAACGATTTAACCAGATGTTTTTCCTCTGGAAATCTTCGAGGAATCTATTAATCAAAATAAGCCTAAAATTAAGGTTTTACCTCATAGATAGTACCATGAAAGTAGTCTTGAGGCTATGGCGATGAACCAAAAAATCCTTATTAAATCGGTCCAAATTTAATACTAGCAAAAAATCGATGTTTCCTATCAAAAGCATAAACTATATTATTTAATATTTACTTTTGCCTTAAAATTTAAAAGTTCTTTCACCAATAAGCAATCCCCCAATAACAATTTTCGACAATATATACTAAATCTTCATTCCATCATCAAATTATATATAATGAGAATTTTAACTATACCCACTAGCCTTATTCAACCCAATATTAATCCGAGGCTCGATCGATCCATATTTCTTATAACCACGACCAACAAGATAATAAGCTGAGATCGGAGGATGATGACTTATTTGTTCCAGATAAATAGGACACCCATCTATCCAACCTTGATACGTCTCACCAAGAATCGGGTTAAATGGTTTTTAGTTGTGTATTGATAAAGCATTTTAAGTCATCATTATTATTATTGAGTATTTCATTCGCTCAAGAGGATCTGATATTGAAGCAGCTTTTTCGACAAATACAGGTGAGTATAGATAGGTTCTAGCAATTGATTCAAGATGACTCCTAAATAATAAAATAAATACTCTTTTTTGAAGACAACAACAGGTAAAGAGAAGTTTATTATATTTTTACCTTGAAGAATATTTTGTCCAAATTTTTTAATAACAACTCTAGCAATGCTTTTTTGTTTTTATACTAACTCTTAATTACTACCTACAAGACCTCCATCTTCAGCTCTTTTCCAATTCTTCCATAAAAAATGATCTTTCATAAGAACACCCACTTTCTAAGAAGGAGGATAAAGTAAATATTTATGTCTTAAAAAATAATCAATATCAGAATTATCTTATTCCAAAGATTATCTGAAAATTCTATTATACTATTTCTTCTCTTTTTCAGATTAACTCTAAAATAAATCAAAATTATCACCCTGATCTTTAATCTTATGAATTTTATCTATAAATCAAAGGTGGTATTTTTTGTCTTAATACTGAATATAAATCTCTTTTATTAGTTTTAGTTTATTAGTTAGAAAATATGATTGTATCACCATTAAATACATCTTGAAAATGTTATAAGTAACTTATGTAAGTCTCTTGGTTAAACTATTTTTGTGGACTAAAAGATATCTAAATATTAACAACCATTTTATCAGATTTAACTTAATTTAAAATTATTTTCATCTTTTATATCAAAGATATATTTTTAGAATTGTCAATATTATAAAAATCGAATACTCCTCTTAAATTTGTTTTTCCAAAAGAAATTTCCTTAGCAACCAAAATCTGACTATATATTTTATTATTCCATATTATCTTCTGATAAAAACTAACCATCTTAGATTGATCTCTATCTTATTGTTAATTTTTAACTGACTAATCAAGTAGATTTAATCTAAAAACCATATCATGTTTATTTTAGTATTTCTACAATAAAGTATCAACATTCATATTTTTAGAACCATCAAATAGTATTATTTTGCAATGATAATTATAAATATTTATCGAACTCATCTTAATTGTTAGATTTTCATTTTATTTTAGTGTTATAAATTATTCTAGATCTGAACTAGC
Source organism: Bugula neritina (assembly GCA_964035545.1). Lineage (NCBI taxonomy): Eukaryota > Metazoa > Bryozoa > Gymnolaemata > Cheilostomatida > Bugulidae > Bugula > Bugula neritina. The sequence continues at coordinate 16,023 of CAXIUT010000256.1, read as the reverse complement.
AGGCATCATACTTAAAAGATCATTATCTAGATAACTTTAAGTTTTTATCATTATTTATTATAAATTTTGATTTGATGTTTTTTTGGTTATTTATTGGGAATAAGGAGTAGAAAATATCAAAGATTTTTCTTTTTTTTTACTTTTTACTCAAACTATTTATGTCTTTTTAGTTGTTTTATCAACTTATCAGCATGAATTTTAGCTGATATTTCAAAATTTTTTCTTTAAAACTCAACAAAAGCAAGTTCTTACTATTTTCTACTTCTCAACTAAATCGACTCTTTATTCAACAAAAGAGGACTAACATACTAAAAAGTAATAAAATATATTTATTTTTTAGAACATCTAGGTAAATATTATTAAAGATTTATTTTTTTATCAACATTTTACCCAACTATCGTAACTATTTTCAGCTGGTAATCTAAATTAACTTCAACTTATTACCATTGAGAAATCAAACAAGTAGCTATCTTCAATTGACATCTAACTGCTCCACATTATTTAGAATATATATGTTAAAAACTTTAAAATCCTTCTAATAAAGAGTAAATCCTAAGAAGAAATCTTTGTTTTTGACTTATTTATAATTTAGAAAATCCCTTACAAAAATAATCATGCTAGATATGTTTATTTGGACATATATGACTCATTGATGATTAAGATGAAGATGATGATTTCTAGTATTCACAATTATTTTTAGGATCAGCATGATGATCTAAACAATCAAGAAATTTCGCTACTTTGTCAGATAGATATATTTACTATTTCAATGATTTGTACTCTTCATTCCAGTTTGAATTTTATTTATTCATAATCGAAGAGCTCTTCTTCAATAGTGAGGAACTTGTCAACATTTTTATAATATATATAATATGACAAAATAATTATTAAAGATGTATAAATTAAATGTTCATGTATCAACTTTTGATGTCTTCAGCAGTTTGAGACAGCACAAAGGTTTATATTTTGCTATCCATATATCTGTAAAAGATCACATCGATTATTACTTCAATTAATATTTATACCAGCCAAATAAACTATGGTATATAACCGATGAAGTTTACATAAGAACTACCAATTATACCACTTGTATTATCGTTCAAACTATATTATTTGATTTATTACCTTGGAGAAAAAGCACTGTAAGCTCCAATTCTTATCAAAATAAAGAATACCACATAGATAGGAGTAAAAATAAATATTGGATTTAGTAATGAATTGTAAGTAATTCTTTTGTAAAATTTTATGATTTGAAGCCAAGAAAGAATTGCCACTAAAAATACCAAAAGAGTTATAATTCCATATTTAACCAAAAACTAAATCAATAAACAATTACCTATAGACGATCTTCAGTCAAAGTTTCAGTCAAAGATGACCAATTCTGTCCTCCAAGACAAGGAGAACTTTGCTATAAAAAGATAAAATTAAACAAACAAAAGAAACAGTACAGACTCATGAAGTACCACAATTGGAAAAATACATAAGAACTTATAGCGAATCGGGCCTCATTAGCTCCATTAATAGTATCATCATAGTGATGATATAATGTCCTGATTAAAGAGAATTTTCCTGCCTGAATTCCTTTAAGAACAATAATAATAACTAAATATTGACATAGATACCAAAAGTGAAAAAAGAAACTAAGAGATAAGAATACCAGTGGGCAGAAGTTGGTTTGAAAAATGCATAATATGAACCTATATATCATTTAAAATACCTGTAGTATCAATAAGACAGCCTAGCCCTTCACTAACTTGAGTAATACTCGATATAGTTCCTAAATCAGCAAAGGCCTTTTAAAAAGCATCATAGTTTGGTATTATGATTCGATAATTTTGACCTAGAACGTTTATAAAAGTTGAAAAAAATAGTTGAGTATTGCTAATCAAGTTGTAGAAGCCTATGATGTATGGCAAAAAGAAGGTTAAAAAATATAAAAGACTGATACTTATAGCTACAGTACATTCTCGATAAAAAGAAAAGTTAGAATTTTGTAGACGACGGTATGTTCCTTAAGTATCTTTGCCCCGAGTATTGAGCCATGCACACAATTTTCCACAACATTCATCACTATTTCCTTTCATACCTCTTTTTTCTTATTATTATCCAATCGATAGTTCTTCATTGTATTGACCTTCTCTTCTTTCTTATTCAAGAAGAAAAGTCCCTCCTTGTTTAACTCCACCACCAAAATTAAGAATCTTTTAATTTTATTTAACTTTGTCTTTAATATCATCACTAACCTGCAATTATTTTTAAAGATCTGTTAGATTTCCTCCTTGATCAAGAAACAAAGCAATGGTTTCTTTCAATGTTTTTTTATAACTAGGAGTCGTAGGAATATGAACCTTTCCTTAAGGAAAAATAGGATATTCAGTATACATCAATTTATAAAGAAGAACTCCAAGAGAATATGTATCATATTTTGCATCTCTCGACATAGGATGTTCCTTGAACGATCGATGATAGAAATCAGGAACATCTGCTTTATCGATTAACATATCTTTAAGGGCTTCAGTTATAGGAGGTACTTCTCCTAGTTTTGGTATTCCATTGTAGATATACACGTTTTTGATATGTAACATGTTAAATGATTGAATATTTGTTGAGTTAATATACTTCAATGGTTCTATCAAACTGAAAAGATAAATTCTATCTGACTTTCATTCAGCTTTATCCCTGATGTCTTCAACCTCTTCACATAACTCTGAACATTTCCATCATTCGCATATTAACTAATAGTTACCCAACTTTGATTTTAATCATAATATGAAAGAAGCTTTGTAAAAGCAGGTTTTGTTTGATATACTTTTATTAACTATTGATCTACTTCTCCTGCTTCAAAAACCTTGACTCTCACTAATCCTAGATCTCTACTTATAGCAGTATAGGATAACTCAGTTCCATACTATCTTTAGTTTTGTATTATTTAATGCCCAACCAATTCTTTCCTTTCTTTTTAAACACTTTATCTTTCTTTTTCAACAAAGGATGTAAACTCATTTATGATGCATTTTATCTTGAAACCTTTATCAAATCTTGAATCATCTTGTTATTTGGAAAAGGAAGAAGTCCATCCTTACTTTTTCTCACACTGATTTTCTCAATAAATTCAGGAAAAGGATTAGGATTATTTTCTGAGTATACCATTGAATTATTCCAAGAAAGTTTTAAACCATTTTATGTCACATCAATATCTGCTTAATTTCCTGACCAATAAGTTCCACTCCTCAACAAGTCAATATGTCCATTTAACATCTGCTTAACAATAGTCAAAGCATCTTAATCTTCTAATCTTTTAGGCTTACTCAATGCAGAAGCAAGAGTACCATAGGGAGTTTGCTTCCTGAACGATAAGAATTTGATTTGATTCAGGTTCATGAATTATCTCATAGAATTTAACTATGTATTAAGAAGCTGCTGCTTTCATCTTTTGAAGATAAGAAAAAAGTTAAGCATCTGACCTACGATAGATTTTAAGAGTAAACTTCAGATGGGTTTACTTACTTTAGGCATCATAGACTGAGAGAGGATGAGCAGTAAAAACTGGTCTGTTTTGATTGTAGGTATATGCTTTAAGTGTTTCAGCTATTCTTGACATAGTTTGATAATAAATTATTTTTTATCAGAAGATAAATGATTTGGTTTCATAAATAACCTTTATAACATTAAAAATATGTAGTTCCAAGATGATTCAATATGCTAATTTATCCAATACAAATTGAAGAATCCTCAAGCCCTTTAAAAATAGATGAAACTAATATAAGATAGAAAAGAATGTATGCATAAACTGGAATAATATTCAAACAAATGGATAATTTAAGAAACGATCTCAATACTCAAATATCTATCCTTGATACTCTTACAGGTAGAAGAATAAATATCCAATAAAATTATAATTAGCAACTCATTCTACTTGATACCTAAATCCAATAATGCAAAGAAAAGATAGAAATAGTAAAGAAATAAACAAAATAAAAAATAAATTCAAGTTAGATGTTTGAAAAAAAGTATCAATAAACCAGATAAGCCATCATGATCCAAAAACAAAAAATAATATAAACTCATACTGATCTACTTAACCAAATAGATGACTAAACTGATGAACTGAAGAAATAGAAATAATAAAAAATATAAAAAGAGTTATTTTAGAATAAAAGCTAAAAAAAATTAAAAGATAGATAAAAGATAATATCAAATTCAATATAAAATGTATAAATAGTAAGAAATAAATGGAACACAAGAAAAAGATAACTATAAATAGTCAAAGAAGAATAACTACAAAAATCTAATTAAATCTAATAAATGAATAGATTTTCAGATTCAATGGAAAAAGTTATCTATAATAATCTCTATAAAAGATGTGGAGATGCCATTGACTAAATGAAAACATAAATAGGAAGGACTATATAGTGTATAAAATTTTGATATCAGTACGCCCAATTGGCAAGAACATTTATAAAAATTACTAATCAGACTAAAATCAAATAAATAAAAAGCACTAAAATACATAAATAATAAACGATAAAAATATAAAATCAGTCCCATACTTCCCTAACCAACTCCCAACTAATACAATGTAATAGTATAAACTAGAATAAAACCAGAAATGCTTAGCTCTATCGACCCTTCTATCTTTGTTATTGACAACTAGATGTATAGATAGATCTAAGAAGGACAAGATTATATGCTTGACAGTTTAACAAAATAAAATTAATAAAATTAAAAGAAATAAAGAATCATCGCTGGATAAATACAAAACTTTCTAATCAGAATACAAGAATTCGAAGAACAAATCTAAGTCAAAAGAAGAGCTATCTTATCTCCACCAAGAAAAAGAAAATGAAACATAATAACATCATAATTCTATTGTATTAAGTTATTTATTTAATAAATATTAAATATTAATATGTTGGACACTATCACTTTCAAAGACCTGCTACCTTTCTTCGTAGTCAGCTTGTTCTGGGGAGGAACCAATCCCTTCATTGAAAAATATTCCCACACTGACTAAAAAGACTTCAACCCAACAGACTTCAGCATCAATTCTCTCTTCAAAATCCTTAAAAGATGGAAATTCCTACTCTTCCTTGCAATCAATAACATCGGCTCAGTGCTCTATGGCTATCTGTTAGGCCAATATCCTTAACAATTTTCTTCAATCACAGCCAACGCCCTGACTGTAGCAGTAACATTCATAACTGAGAGCATACTGAAGCGTCGACCTCTAAATATAACACAGTTGGTAGGAGTATGTTCGATAATAGGAGGGATATACTTCATAGTATGATATGCATATCAATTAAGAATTTTAGATTATTTTTGTTTATTACTTAACAAAGATCTCCTTGAAACCTTTGATAACTTGTTGGCGTATGATGACTACTCAGATTACTCATCTATCCTTAGAGCATCCATCTTTTAAATTTATGCTTAAATCTTATCCAAATATTGAGTAATATAACTCTACTTGAGACGTAATAATATTCTTCTACATTCTGTAAAATGGAAAAAAGATTAATCAAGTTTATAATCTTCTTTCATTATTTTACCAAAATTGAAATGAATTTTAACAGCTGTGAGACCATGAATATCTGCCAACTGATTAGATATTTTATTTAGATGAGAAGCAGCCTTTTTCCATTCTGCCTTCTTATGATGAGTAGTAACCTTAGTATGATAGATAGCCATATTATTATGAAGAAAAAATGAATATTTGTAACCATTAGGTATCAAATATTTATTCTATAACTAACAAGCTATCTCAAAATTAGCCTTAGCTTTCTCAAAATTATTTTATAGCAACTACAAGTAACCGAAATTACTATGAAACTTACATAATATTTACATATTAGAGTAAGGCTAGATATTTTTATGTGTCTTGACCATCTAATTTTTAGCCTATTTTACTTGCCCTTTTTCAGCTAAAATCATTGCATAGTTGCTTCTCATCACCAATTCATAATCTGCACAATACTAACCGAGTTTAAAACCTCTATGCAGCCAAAGTAAACTTTTCTCAAATCTTTCAAGCTAAAATTAAATAACAGCTATATTGTTAAATACAATAACTGTTTTTTTTGAATAATTTCTAAGTCTAAACCTATGAGTAACTGCTTTTTCATAATGACTCAAAGCTTTTTGATGTTCTCCTTTCAAATGATAAAGATAAGCTATCATGCACTCAACCTAACTGCAAATAAAAGCATCTTTATTTGATTTTTTATGATAAAGCAAACGTTCAAATACTATCTTTGAATATTTAGTCTTTCCATTCTCCATCAGTAGTTTTCCAAAAAGTACCTATGTTTCAAATTGAGGCAAAACTGATAAATTTTTAAGACAAGTTAATGATACTGTCATAGCTATTTTATCATTCTCATTTATTGCATTTCTAAGTCTATCTAAAGCTGTCTCCCACATTATATAAGGCGATTACTTACTATCTTTTAAATACTGACTTTCTGTAGTTGAATTATCTCTTTATTGACCTACAAAATGTCTAGGACTCTCAGATTATGAAAACCTTAAACCAAGATTAGATTTAGGTGATATAGTCACAGGTGATACTGGACTTTTAGCCTCATGATCTGAACTAAATCTAGAAGATCTGAAACTATTTATACTATCATGAGATTAATTAGAAGATTCTGATTTATTTCTTTTTTAGAATCGACTTGTAGTAATAGTTTTACTTTCCATCAGAGAAGATCGACTTGAACTGATAAAAGAACTAACCTATTTTTAAAAAGAATGATAATAATTATACTTAGATAACATAAATTCCATCTGTTATGCATATTACAAACGTTAATTTTCTTACATATTAGCCATATTTTCCTAAAACTTCTACATCGCCTTATCTATCTCTCGATAATTAAGATAATTTTGAATAGCACTCATCATATTTGTCATCCCATCCAGTTTGCAAACTATAAAATTTATTTATTATTCAAATGATCTCACCATCTTTTTAATTGAATGGTTTTATGAGATCTATTACTCATCATGAATCAACTTCTTTTTTAGTTTTACTATATATCCTGTTTGAAAGACACTATAAGCTATTAATAAAGTTTATTTATCTACTTTAAATCCTTTATCAGTTAGTGTAGAATAAACTTTTTGTTTTCCATTTGGTTAGTTTTTTTAAAAAGATCCTTTCTAAAGAGCAACTTACGAGTAAAACTCAATATAATGGTCAGTCAATATTCCATCTGACCCATCAATTATTCTAACTACTTTAGCTCCAACATCTAACTTACTTAGTAATTTCAGTTATGCAAGCTTACGAAGAAGTTCTTATTTAGGAGTATAAACTGGAATACTTGATGTAATTTATTGATGATGCTATTTTGATTTTTTTCTTGATTTTACATTAGACCTCATTTTTTAATTTCTATGATGAGATCTAGGAGGTTGAAATGAGGAAGAAAAGATCTTTCGACGAAAAAATATTTTATTAGGACGTATTTTATCAGATTTGTCATTCTTCTTAAACTTATAACCGTATACTATTTCATTTCCAAATGTTAGAGGACATCCAGCTTCTTGTCTAGGTTTTTATTTATTAATTTCCAGATGTATGAATACTTTTCCAAAAAACTTATAGGTAACTTATATCTTCTTATAGTTTTCATAGTAAAAAACCTTTTAATAAAAAGGAACTGCAAGACTTTTACATATAAGAAGTGGTGTATAAGATATTTGTTGCTTTATATTAGTTGGAGGCAGTTATATTACCATACCCTTTACCTGGTCATTAACGAATATCTGACCCATCTTATTAGTATTAGAATATAAACTTAATTAATATCAAAAAATATTGACAAATACAATCATCTGATAATAATATAAAAGTATAGTTCTTGTCATTTTGTTTTTATTGACATTTATATATTTTCAGCGTATTTGGGAAAAAGGTATTTTTTAAAAAATAGTTTAATAAATACTTTTGGGACAAAATTGAAATAATATCTAATACATTTTTAGTATTTATTTTGATAATTATATTTGAAAAACTTGTTAATATTCTTATTTACTTTAGTATAACTATAAATTTATAACGAATAATGAGTCATTTTGAAGGCACAAGCCTTTACGCCAAGGAATACTGGAGAGAAGAAAGAGGAAAAAGTCAAATTCCCCCTCCTAGAAAACACAGCTAATTTAGCGAACAACTTAAAGATAAATAACTATACTAATTATGCCAACAACTGACAAAGTAGAACAGATTACTAAAAAAATAAAACACCTAACTTAAAAAAATATTATCAAATCAAAATAACAATCCAAACACACTTCTTCAAAATAATTTTATTCTTAATGATGACTATCGAACAGTAAACTATGAAAGCTATAAGAAAAAAACCATTCAATTAATGTCTTCAGTTCGATATCTCTATGACTTATACTGCTAGAAAATAAAAGTAAATGGTATAAATTCAGTTTTAGACAAGATGATGATGAAAATAAATAAAGGAAATACCAATACAATCGTAGAATTAGTTCGTATTTTTGATTAATAAATAAAAAAATAAGATAATAATTGGAATCTTGATAATATTGTCAAAGAAGCTGGTAACTATCAAAGTTAAATATTGAGAAATCATATCAATAAAATGTATAAAATACTTAGATAGTCACTATATCAAGTCAAAATTGATTTATCTAATATCCAACAATAAATGGTGTTGAATAGAGCTAAAATAGGTTAATAAATATGCTATTATTGTTAAAAATATATAGATTCTTCATATTTATCAAGTCAATAATATCAACATTAAACTAAACCAAGTTATATCTCTCAAACATCGAATAACAAAAATAAAAAATCATCAAAAAAATCAAAAATACAAAATTAAAATTTATATGTTAAATAATCATGGAATTAATTGATAAAACAAAAAGATAAAACCACGTAAAAAAGAAAACTAAGACCAAATGTTATATAAAAATTAAGTGAATCAATAGTAGATGAAAATTCACTTGAATATCATTCAGTTCCAGTAAATAAAAAAATACATAAACCTCCAAAACCATCAAAAAAATCAAAAAAATCATAAACAACCATAGTAGATTAACTAAATAACTCAAAAGATAGCAAATATTCAGGAACACCTAAAAGCAGACTCAGTATAAATAAATCTCAAAAACATGATAACTATCTTGACTTCAAAAAAATATAAACTCCATGCTGGAACTCTCGAACTGGTTCTGGGAGATAATATTATCGATGATTATTTTCATATTTATATCTTTAATCATAGCTCATCTTCGTTTACTTCTCTACTTTTTTATTTTCTTGATTATTTTCTATCTTTTTTTGAACCTTTTGAATCTTTAGGTTTATCATCTTATTTGACTACTTACTTCTTTTAACATTTTTTGTTTTCAATATCTAATCCAAATTTGATTCTTCCGATGTTATCTTAATTTCTCAGAGATTTAACCCATCTAAAGGTATCTTTTTTATTCCAATACTGACTCAATTTATTTCCTTTCCAAAGAGCATATTGATTATTTTTTTAACTAAACAAAAACAAATAAGAACGATCTATAAGTTTACTTCCTTTTTTAGCAAACTTAAGTTGTTTACCAATTTAGTAGTGACAAATTCCATCTATCCAATAATATTTAAAAGGTTGATCACTAAAAGATATCTGCATTTATTTCAATATATTTATCTAAGATTCCTGATGAAAAGTACCTGTTTCTATCAATGCAATAATACATTTATGACTAAAACATCTCTCAGTCAACTACTATGAAGTACTTATCTCAAGAATTTAATTTCTTAGAATTCGATGTTAGTATATTCTCATTATTCTACTTATAGCTATTTATCTAAGAAACATCTTCAAACTTAAAAAGTCTTACATCTTTGTATGCTATACCTTTTGAGAACGACCCTATTTATCTGGTACAGTCAAAGTAAATATCACGTTTTATGATAGTTGATAAGTGTTACGAACATCTTAGTCGGGAATCAAAAACTGACAAAAATAAAGAAGAGAATTCACTTCTGTTAAAGAACCGAAATACCTCAATAGATGTAGAGGAGTTGAATGAGTTTTATCATTAAAGTAGTATAAAATTGGTTATCTTTGACTAGCTCTTGCTCCTTCATTACAAATCTGACTCTACTTTTAAGTTGTTATTTTTTGTCTTGCCTAAGTTTGAGGTAGTTAATCATATAAATTTGAATCTTTATGAAGAATTTTAGTATTTTTTATCGACCCATCAATAAAAAATATCTTATTATCCCATTTCTGAGGATGAGCTTGCATAATAGTCAAAAATTAAGCACTTTTACTTCTCTTCAAACAAATATAATTGAAAAGTACATCATATTTTTATCGAGGAGTTAACAAACTTGGACACTAAAAGACATCATCTTCCCGACTAACCTCCAATAAAATGATTCTTCCATGAGAAATCAACTAATTTATTTGTTTCAAACTTGATATATTATGAATAACTGACTATTTATGCTAGAAATCTAAGAGAAGATCTCTTGGTTTTCTGATATTAGTATAACTAGTAATCAACTTATTTTGTAGAATGTTATTAAAACCATCATTTGAATCATAAGGTATTTATTGAGTGTCATATTTTTGAGATTAGAAATCATATTATAAGAGAACTAACTTGTCAAATTTAGATTTAAATTTAGAGACCATTTTAGGTGAATCAGAAACTCCTATTCTGAACCATCCCTCCAATCTAACAGCCAATTTTTTAAGAAAGAAAGGACTTAATAAATTCTGATCAAAGAATAATAACTTAGGACCCTTAGATGTTCTAAATTGCGATGATATCTGTAAGAAGTCTTACAAATCTCTTTGATCTTCAATGTAAGAAATAAAATCAGGCAGTTAATTCCTGATAACTTTCGCTAGAAACTCTCCACTAAAGCTTACGTCCAAAGAACGAAGATTTTGCATATCATGATTCTTTGATATCACATGACCTTTCTCCTTTATCCTCATAGGATTTGGTGAAAAAAAATCAAATACAAAAAAGGGATCATCTAATCTTCTCTACTCTTGCTCTTCATCTGTTAGAGGAACATATGTTTTCAAATACTCCTAAAAGCCTTGACAAGTCCTTAAAGTTCTATTAAGATCATGCTAAAATTGTCTGCAATCAACAAACAAAGCAAAAGAAATATCGGGCTAAAGTCTAAAGGCTTATTCTACTATTCCTCGCATTATTTTTTATGTTCTATTTTAACTAAACTGAAAGAAGATGATGGGAGTATTTCTATTTTAATTAATGATCAAGTTGAATTAGAACTAAGAACGAGTCTGATGTATTTAGTCAAACTAGATAAATGGTGCTTTAGATTATGTCTATCCTAAAAACATCAAAAGAATGACTAAGGTGATAAGTACAAGACTACTCCTCATTTGAATCTAAATACGTATTTTAAATTATTATTTTAAATTTGGATAAAAATATAAGATATTCTTAAATATTCAAATAATTAAAACCGTGAAAATGTGAATTTGAATAAATTTGATAAATCAGTTTGTGACCGAAACTGACTTAGATGGTCATCTAAATCATAAATATCTGATAAATTTAAACCCAGTAAAGCTATTTTCAAAAATAGACTTCTTTTACACATTTCCCAAATTTATCACTACCTCCTCACTCAACTTCTTGATTCTGCTCTACATTGATTCCTAATTATCGTCAGTTATTAATTCTTCTTGACTTTCTCCCTTGACCTCATCCTGCACCTTATTCCAAACAAAGTCTTCGTCAAGCATTGACTTGTTGATCTGCTGAAGTTGAATCTCTTTCTCCTCCATCTAAGCATATCTCATTATCTCCGTTTCTTGAAGCAACCTTTTTTTTCTTAGTTCTCTTTTTCTTTTGAAATAGGCTGTTTTTCTATAGTTTTTAAGGATATAGAAGGGGCTACAAGTGTCATCAACGTCGCAATCAAATTCTTCTTTTATTTTACTTTATTTCCCCATTAAATAAATATAACAATAAATCAATGTGAAGTTATATTTTATTTATTCGATTAATTCTTTTATTAAAATCCTTCAATTAAATACAAAAATAGTTAATTAAACTATTCTCTTATTGCTTTTCAATCAAAGAATCACTCCTGATGTTCGTATTATCTCATCATAATTTTATTTGTATTCTCAGAATCTTATTTAGATGCATTTTGAAGTCGGTATAACTCACTCTGATGGAACATTATCTGATTCTCTATCTGACTTTTAGAGTTAACAGCATATTGTTGATGAGAAACTCTTTGCACTTGCCTTGGCTATCTTCTCTACAACTCCCTAGGTTGAACTCTTCTTTATCTTCTTTTCATAGCTCTAGCTCCATTATAATTTTTACCCTTCTTCATGCAACATCCAACCAAAGCAGCCAAAGCCAGAACACCAACAAACAAGAAAAATTAAGTACTATAGTAAAAGGACTCTTCTTCATCATCAGACATAGGACGATACATCTTTTTACCACGATGTTTCATATGCTTAGGCTTTTCTCTGTGTTGCTGATGACCATAGGAGCCTTTATCATCTTAGTGTTATTCATTTTTTCTCATTTCATCGTCATAAGATGTAGAGGGACCTTTGTTTTTAATTTATCCCTTATTAGCCTTGGCAAATGGACTCTCCATACCAGCTGTTTTTTCATTTACAGAATTACCCTTTTTTTCTTCTGGCTTTTCTTTTCGTTCTTATTATTTCTTGGCTTCTTTGGGATTAGATTTCTAAATTTCAATTTACTGTCTAACTATTTAAATCCTTACTATTTAACATTTTCTTTCTAGAGATCCTCTTCTTGAAGATTGCCATCGCTTTGGCTAGCTGACTTCTCACTAATCCAATCCTGAGAAATAACCAGACAAACCAACAATAATACAACTATGGTTTTTTTCATAGTCAGAAATATATAATTAAAACGACTGGCTATCAATCAATTTTCATCATACTATTAATATTTTAACAATCACAACTAATAACAAAGATATGAGCAAAGCCATCATCCAACCAGCAATCTTTGCTTCCAGCATTTCTATCCTACTTTATGCTCACAACCAGAATCTAACTATTGGATCTTATATCTCACCACTACCCTTCTGGATCTTCATTGGTCGACCTTTAGGACTCTTCTGGAATAAATCAGTCCTTAATTAACTCAACAGAGATGTTTTCCCAAAAGATATGAAGAACTATCGATAATTATATCTTGTTAGTAAACGAGCTATTGCCTATGACGTTATGTTCAATCATGTTATTTTTAATCCTCTATTGGCTTTATCTGTAATCGGCTTCACATACTACTCAAGAAAGTTTGAAGAAAAAGTTGAAGGATAAACTGTTAAATCACGATCTTTTTTGTAGATACTTGCAAATACTGGATTTGTTTTAGTAAAAATTAAAATCCTCGTCTCTCTAGTTAGTATTTTTAGTGAGTATTGGATCAGTTATTTCTGTCTAAAAAAACAAAAATAAGGTCTAATTTTAACTTCAAGCGCCAAAAGATTACTTCTCCTCAAATAACTATTCTTAAACCTTGGATGGCATTCCTATTTATTGAAAAAAGTACACGAAAGCTATCTTCTTTGATTGATATTTAATACTAAGCATAATTTATATATTAATAGTTAATTATTGAACAAAAGATCAAGTAGATTCATCACTAGGATATTGCACAAATATTTCCTAATCCTCTTCAAGTCGACTTTCCTCTAACTAAGTCCTAATTTCCTCTAAATCCTCTCCTTCCAAACTAACATAAGGATCTATTTCCACTATTCCCTTATCTATCCCCAAATATTTCCTATGCAAATCAACAATCGCTTTAGATGCATGAGAAATATCTGAATGTTCAGCTTTGCTATATACCAAAGGATAGTATTCACTTTTGTCACATAAAAGAACTTTCCATTTAGATGGAATACCTTTGTTTATCTCTTTGTCGAGGCAGCTTGTTTATATTTTTTATTCTTAGAGTCTTGTCATTCTGAATATATCAGTATAGTCTCTCTAATAAGATATAATTTTGCTATATTTTGAAAAAGGTGGTCTATTTTTTACCAAATGGATCTTCTTGCGTAATTGCATATTGTCCCACTCAGTAGATTTCAAAACCTTTTGCAAATACTATAATTTAAAAATAGAGTTGTTAATAAAAGTATATCTAGCACTAGCATCATAGTTATCCAACTACTGAGGATCACATATATATAACTATGACTGCCTATTTTCAAACATTTTAGGTTATACGTTGCCTTCTCCTTTATATTTATTCCTCTAAAAAGATTATACCACTTTAGTGCTCCAATCTAGTTTCCCCTCTTCCATCATACCTAAAGCAAAACAGTCAAAACATTTCTCAAGAGCATTAGCTGTCCCCAAAACAGATAAATATTCATATCCATCGCTTATCAAATCATCAATAGATGGAAAACCTAAACTCTTATCACCCAACAACACATTCCAAATATCTCCAGATCCAATCGACCACAAAGAAGGCAACTAGTTATCTTCCATCACTAACTGACCCTAAAAATCAATAGCTCCGATAACTTTATTAGAAAAAGGATAAATTGTTAATTTATCAGTTTTTGACGTAATAGAAAAGATCTGCTCAGTCAATTCATGTATTTTATCAGGCGACACACTCAAATACAAAGCAATAGAACAGTTATACCTTTCAGCTAGTGCAATAAATCTATGAATAATGATGGCAAATATACTCCTTCCTGATGGAATATCCAAATTCTAGAATTATTTGCCTCTATTCGAATGAGTTCTATGACTAGTAGAACTACTTCTATCATTAGACTACTACAACCCAGATTTCCAATCAGTACTATTATACACATTTTTATTTATACTTTAATGGTAATTGTCAATCCGACCCGTAATATCATTAACACCTTAAGAAACTAATCCGTCGCCAGATGTTATCATAAACCGAGATGACTTCCCTCCAGCCATCACAAAAAAACATACTATATATCATAAATATCTTACCTTTCTTGTTTCTTATCATATCTAAACCGATCTACTTGTATTTCTAGTATTTAACCGCTTTGCTACCTCTGAACTCCTTCTCTTACATTATTATCTGCTTCAAATCAACCACATTGCTCTCGATATTATTTCTAAATCCATAATTAGATTTTTTTTGATATATTTCCTCATCATTATGGTACAACTAAATCGTCAATTGTTTACCATATCAAGGAAGTCCAACTAAGCTTTCTCAACTGCAATAAGAAACTAGTATAATTCTTCATTTAACTCTTGATCTTTCGATTCTGATGCTCCCATTCGACCCTTCCTAAATCGATTTTCAATCGAATTGATCACATCAATCAAATGTTCCTGATTGTTTATACATAAATTAGTTACGATATTCGTCATTTTTATTTTTTTATCCTGAGTTTCTGGAGAATATATCGATTGACCCGTCGAATCAACTTCATCTTACAACATCAAATCTATGTCAAATCAATAGTACTAGAAACAAGTGTCTTTGCTAGCAACTTTCGTTGATATAACACTTAAGAATTAATCTTTTTTTTACTTTTGACTATCAACCTCTTCGATGACTCCTTGCTCATTCTCAATGATACTATACGATTTCGACTATTTTTGACTGGAGTCTTCAACTCCTACATCTCAAATGCATGACTATTCTTTCGTTTAGGCTGAGGAATCGATTCAATATTAGATGATCTGCATTGACTTATAGAACAAAATGGTGCTTACTACTGTTTCAAATTAGTTGATCTTGTCTGATACGATTCGACCTATTTTTATGTTTGAGGATTGTGTGGCATTTCCTGGCATGGCTGAAATTATGCTCCCATTTTATTATTAAATAATTAAATAATTTTTGTCAGTTCTATCAAAACAATCATATCTCATTATAACATACAGGGGTTGGGGTTGGGGTTGGGGTTGGGGTTGGGGTTGGGGTTGGGGTTGGGGTTGGGGTTGGGGTTGGGGTTGGGGTTGGGGTTGGGGTTGG